>CM060090.1:2138276-2263111 GCA_030522485.1 Stenchaetothrips biformis
TTCGTTTTGAAGTTTTTGGTCAGACTCCACTCAAGAGTTCTGACTTTGTGCTTTTCAAAGTCCGGGGGAGAGAGCGCAGTGATCCCTAAACTTATTTTGAACGCTAAAATACCCGATATTATTTTCTCGAAAAAAATAATAATAATAAATGTTGCAGTAGTCCTGAAGGAGTCGATAGCAACCCTGCTCTTGATCTTAATCTTTTTCATCTTTATGGAATGACATTTTGAACCAAAATCCCTGAGCTATTGCTCAGCTGGAAATCGGCTGGGATCAACAATGGTTGGGGACGAGTTGGCCACCCCGATGGACCGAGTTTGGAAAGTGTGCCGGGACGACTTATGTTCAGGACGAGCGAGACGGGTACGAGTTGGTCGGGACGGGTTCACGGTTCCTGATAAAGTTGTAATTTTACACACAAAAAAAGTCCTGTTAATTTTTCAACACAACGTGGTTGTAAAATAACAAAGAATGTTGTAAAATTTTTAAAATCGTTAATTGAATGTCTCTACTTGTTCAGCTTCTGTCATGCGAAAGAAGTAGCAAAACACATATTTTGAAAAGTTACAATTTGACAAGTTTTGTTGTGAATTTCACATTTTTTTTCTTGTAGAATAACGATTAAATCTCAGTTTAAAAAAAATTACCATCAGCTTGTGTTGCAAAATTAACTGCACTTTGTTTGTAAATTTACGTGTATTGTCATCAATTCACGAGTATTGTTGTAAATTTACAAGTATCGTTGTAAATTTACGATTATTTTCGTAAATTCACGAAAATACAGGGGAAGACACCTGTTGTTTTTGCCACACAATGAGAAAAATACGAATTTACCTGAAAATTTACAAGAAAATTCTGTCATTTTACATAGCTATTCGTGACGATTACAGACATCACTTCACAACATATGTTTACAGTGTTGTCCTGCTCCCCATAACGACTTGTCACACAAACACTGGACTAATTACGAGGGCCGTATAAGCGAGTTTGTTGCGTTTACTCTCACTTTTTTTACTTTGTCCGCTTCTGTCGCGAAGACAACGTCGTGTGTGAGCGTGTCGTTTTAAGTGCGTCGTCAACAAGCGGAGCACAGTGGGTCAGAGGACCGTTGAGGCGGTCAAAATTCTAGAAGTGTTTTGAGTTCGAGAGTCGCTAAATGGGATTCGAACCGAGCGCGTGACTTCACCAATGGATTCCTCGTTCGGAGAGCAATCCATTGGTGGGGTCTTCCGTCCGATTCGAGTCCCATTTAGCGACTCTGGAGCTCAAACCGCGTCTTTGGCCGCCTGTGCCGTCTTCTGACCCACTGTCCTGTGCGGGGCTCCTCAGTCGGCAAGCCCGGCATCGCGCGAGAGACACTCCTGCGGCAACTACTGCCCGCGAGCCGGCGCGCGTATCAGGGAAATGTAATCTAATTATTATTAATTTGAGCGCAAAAATATGTCGAAAGTGCCCTCTGGCCTTTGCCGCGGATGGAAGGAGCGCGGCTTGCTTATCGGGCGATAATTGGCTGGCCGCAGATGATTCGACCACGGAATATTAATTAATGTCCGAGGCTCGGCGACCTCGCCTTTTCAATAAACTGGACAGTCCCCCGGACAGCGGCCCACAGTGGGCCAGAAGACCGTTGAGGCGGCCAAAATCGCGAACTCGTTATGAGTCGCTAAATCACAAGTTCGATTCGAGTCCCGTTTAGCGACTCTGGAGCTCAAAACGCGTCTAGAATGTTGTCCGCCCCGACAGTCTTCTGGCCCACTGTGCGGCCACTCTCCGCCACAACGAGATGTCGCGCTGACTTGTCAATGAGAGGCACAGCGCAGCGCGGGCATGAATGGCGCAATGACGTCACTTTAGTCGGGTTTTAAAGTTGTCTCCGATAAAACGCACCATTCAAGCGACTTGCCTGTTCGCCGCTTATCGGTCCAAATTACACAACGTGATTGATAAGCAGCGGCCGTCGCGGCGGTCGGGACGCGTCGGCCCGCCCGAGTCGGCTCCTCCGGACTTCGGGCCGCGCTCGGGCGTTTCCGTCCCTCGAATACAAATGCAGGCGGCCGGTGATTGATTGTGAACAGCGCCGACGGAAGCGAAAATCACGAACAAACACCATCAGACTTTTGCCGGCTAGTTTCGGAGCAAAGTGTTTTTTGTTGTGACTTTTCGAGGCGGGATTCAATCAAGAAAGTTGACAGGTCATTGCCGGGCGATTGAAATGTCCAAATCTGTTTCTGTAAGTGACTTGTTGTTTTTGTTTGTCGCAGACGAGGACGAGGCGTCCAAGCGGCGCCGCTCGCGGACCAACTTCAACAGCTGGCAGCTGGAGGAGCTGGAGCGGGCCTTCCTGGCCAGCCACTACCCCGACGTGTTCATGCGGGAGGCGCTGGCGCTGCGGCTCGATCTCAAGGAGTCCAGGGTGGCGGTAAGGCACACTCGCAACACCCCAGCAGCACAGTGGACCAGAAGACCGAAGTCACTGACGCGTTTTTAAGCTTCCCGAGTTTCTAAATGGGGCTTGAACTGAACGTGTGACCCCACCAATGGATTGCACTCCGAATGAGGAATACATTGGTGACGTCACCCGTTCGGTTCGTCTCCCATTCAGCGACTGTGAAGCTCAAAACGTGTCAGGGGTTTTGGCCGCCTGCGCCGCCGGTCTTCTGGCCTACTGTGCACCAGCCCTTTTTTATCCGCATTATAAATTAGCCCCACATACGTCCCGCGCCCGTATCGTATTTCAAAAAACGCGGTTTTCGCTGCGAAAACCGCCGTCCGTCGGCCAGTCTCCCTGAATCGGACTCGTTTTCCACCAAATCGTAAACTGTGCGGCGGACAATGCCGTCGGCAAGGCGACACCGCGGCGGACAGGCAGCGCGCGGCAAGCAGGCGGCGGGCCGAGGCACGCGGCCAGCTGTAAACACAGCGGACCGCGACCCGCGCCGCTAAATGGCCTCTACTGTTGCAGAAAATACCGCGAGTCCATTACGCGACAACTTTACACCGCGCCACCACAATGCGTTTCGCACTTATTCCCCGCTCCCCAATGTGGCTCTCTTTATTTTCTTTAGTTTATTTTTTTTTTCTTTTTCGAAAATGAAATGAGTTTATAGAACGAAAAAGTTTTTAGTGGCCGCCTGGGTGAACATGCTGGTCGTGTGCGCGGCGGTGCGTGGCGGCGCGCGGGAGGGAGGGGAGGGGGACGGGGACACCCAAAGGTCAGCGGGGAGGTTACCTGCGCGCTTTTTTAAAACATCCCGAGGAACACCCCCGCAGCGTGTGGATGGATAACGCTTGTTGTTGTTAGGGGTGTCATTCTTTTCAAATGATTCGCGCGCGCAAGTGTGTGCGTGCGGCGCGCGACGGGGTGCAAAGTCAATCTGAAGCTCTGTTTTGGGTCCGCGGTCGCGGATCGCGCGGATCAGAGGGGTAAGCCAAGCGTGGGGAGGGGAGGCCGGAGGGAGGGTGGGCGCGCAAAGTGGCTAACAGGGAAGCTGTGGGAGCTCGGACGCCAGGAGCACAGTGGGCCGGAAGACCACGCAGGCGGCCAAAACTCTACACGTGCTTTGAGCACCAGAGTCGCCACACAGAACTGGAACCGAACATGTGACCCCACTTATGGGTTGCTGTCCGAAGGAGGAATCCTGTGGTGGGGTTACGCGGTCGGTTCGGGTCCCATTTGGCAACCCTGGAGCTCTAAACGCGTCAAGAGATTTGGCCGCCTGCGCTGGTCTTCTGGACCACTGTGCGGGGACCTCACCACCCTGTTTGTGCCGACTGGCGGGGCGCGGGGGCGGCGCGGAGCCGTGGGGCGTCGGTGGCGGGGGTGGTGGGGCGGCCAGGGGTGGCGGGCGGCCAGGGTTCCCCGGGGAACCATCCGAGTTGGGCCAAGCCCATTACCTCTGCGTTATAGACTCGCAACAAGGCAACATGTGGCACGGCCGCACGCTGCTGCCTGGCACTGTGCTTATGGTGGCTGCGCGGACTAACCGAGCGCTTTCGTCCCTTTTTGCCCGCAGGTGTGGTTCCAGAACCGGCGGGCCAAGTGGCGCAAGAAGGAGCACACCAAGAAGGGCCCCGGGCGGCCGGCGCACAACGCGCACCCCCAGACCTGCAGCGGGCAGCCCATCCCCGAGGAGGAGCTGCGGCGCAAGGAGCAGGACCGCCGCGAGAAGAAGATCCTGCGCGCCCTGCAGCGCCAGCAGGTAGGCACCGGAGGCGTTGCACAGTGGGTCAGAGGACCTCCGAGGCGGCCAAAATTCTAGACGTGTTTTGAGCTCCAGAGTCGCTAAATGGGACTCGAATCGAACGTGTGACCATACCAATGGATTCCTCGTTCGGAGAGCCATCCACTGGTAGGGTCGCACGTTCGATTCGAGTCCCATTTAGCGACCCTGGAGCCTAAAACGCCTTTGGGATTTTGGCCGCCTCAACGGTCTTCCGACCCACCGGGCGTCGGCAGCCGCCATCCGAGGCGGTTCCGAGTACGTAGTTCCATTGGCGCCTCACGGTCCCCTCCCTTCCTCCGCAGAGGAAGCTGGCGTCGAAGGGCATCACGGTGGACCTGGAGACTCTGCGCCGGGAGTGGGAGGCGCGGGGGTCCTTCGTGGGCAGCCGCAACGCGGGCCGCTCCAAGAGCAGCGCCTCCAGCACGGCCGCCTCCATGGACGACGACTGCAGCGACATCGACGTGGTGGGCGACGACGACAGCGTGGACTACGAGTCCAGCAGCACGGCGGCGCCCGAGGACGGCGTCCACGACGACGCCGCCGCCGGCCACCCGGCCGGCCTCGGCCCCATCAACTACGTGAAGCGCGAGGTGGCGGCCGCCTCGCCGTCCGAGGCCGCGAGCACGCCGTCGTGGGACGAGGCCGCGCTGGCCAGGCCCTTCTCGGCCGTCGCGGCCAAGCCGTCACCGCCACCCCTGCCGATGCCCCTGCTGCTCAACAACAACAACAACAACGACGACGAGACCAACAACAAGAACAGCCTCCGCAGCAGCCCGGCCAAGCTGAGCTCGTTCAGCATCGAGTCCCTGCTGTCGCGGGGCCGGCAGCCCGTCGAGGCCGTGGAGTCGTGAGGACGAGGTGAGAGAACAACAACAACAACAACAACAAAACGCGCCTTAATGGCCGCAATGGGTTTCCCTTGATTTTCGCCGCGCTGTCTCTACCGACTGCCGCCCTCCGCGGAGTCGTAATAAAATTGCGGCGATGTTATCCGCGGGAAATTAAAACAAACGTTCCTTCGCGACTTACTAGTAATGACGCCCGGGGGCCAAAGTGCTGATCTGGCCGCAATCTCCCGCCAAATCATTGCCACAGTCGGGGAAAGCGGCGCCTGGGGGGAGGGGGGGGGGGAGGGGGGGGGGGGGGAGGGGGGAGGGGGGAGGGGGAGGGGCGGTCTCAGGGGTGGCCGATGCGGGTGGGAGATAGGGCCAAGTTGCCGAGGAGGGGCTCGCTCTACAAGGAAGGGGGACCACTACTGGATTATTCACGCCGTCATACTCAAAATGTGACTTGTTTTGTTTGATTTCAGATCTCGGCAGTCGTTTTCCTACCGATCGTTTCCATCTGTGATAAGTGAACTTCGAAACCTGAAGCGTCGCGCCAACCCGTGAAGGTGCTGGGGATAGTAAGGCGGCCAGCTCTGCGCTCGCCAGCAAATTGAAATATTTGACATATTTTTGTAAAACCTCGAGTGTCGTCTGAGAATCTACGGAGGTCTGGGGATGGACCGGGAAAAAAATCACGTTTAAATGTCGTCAAGCATATCAGCATTTCGAGCATCTAATTGACTCGTTGTCATATCATTTATTGATCAAAGAGACGCGCTTGCTCTCCGTAGAACATATCATCAATGTGGGGAATGTATGACACAAACTCAATGCTAATGAGGATGTTTTTTTCTCTCTTTGACTAAAAGTACAAACTCATAAAAATGATTTGTAGATCTCTTCTGAAGAAAAATGTTATTTAGGTGAACCACAGCACTGTTCTAAGTTCCTTTACATTTATGTAAATATACATAAAATAATTATTCTAGTCATAATATAAATGAGAAATATGTTTAACAAACTGACATGCCTCGAAGCGTACGGGGACAAATTTTATCTTATCTATAAAACATGTTGTGATAGGCGCCTACTGCTGGCTTTACGCCGTGGCGCCGCCGAGTATTGTATATTGATGGGCAGTTAGTGTTATTGTTTGATAATAAACATAAACATTTCCAAGCTATTGAAACTGGCTTCTACTTGACGATTCCCCTCCCACGCACATCAAATATGTACATGTCGTTGAACGCGGTTTAATTGGAGCGAATGACACGGCTGGGCTGGGTCGGTCGAGGCCGCTAATTCCGGGCACAAGCCTGCCATTAGCGACGCGCTGCTATTCGCACGACGATCGCCGCGCTAAACGCTCATCTGCATTTCACCTCCGCTCGGCCACTCGCCGTTCACAGCGAAAAGGCGGATCACGCAATTGTGGCAGACGGGGCAAAAACAATGATCACAATTGCGCGTTTTGTTGGCTTGATTTAGATAAATGCGGTGCTGCAAGCTGCAGGCTACATGTGTGGCCGGAAGACCGTCGGAGGCCCGGCCAAGGCTCCTCATTCGTTTTGAGCTCCAGAGTCGCTGAACAGGACTCGAACCAAACGTCGGCGACCCCCATGGGTTGCTCTCCGAACGAGGAATCCATTGGTGGGGTCACACGTTCGGCTCAAGTCCAATTAAGCGACTCTTGAGTTCCAAACGCGTCCGGGACTTTGACCGCCTCCGCCGGTCTTCTTGCCCTCTGTGGGCCGGGCTGGCTAGCGCCGGATCGATGGGGGGGCATTACACGTTATTAGAGGAGGTGTACGGCTGAGCCCCAGCGGCCGGAGCCCCAGCGGCCCCACCGGGGGCACGGCCGAGCCGCATCGTAACTCGCGCCATAATTGTCAGAGATGTGTTTGAATGATAAACGCGGCGTGGCTCGGCCGGCCGGCCGGACGGATTCGTTGTTATTGCCGCCCTGGTCTTCGGGCGGCGGCCGCTCCTTCCGCCGCGGTCCGCGTCTACTTCCGGCTGCAGGCCGGACGCTGCAGGCCGCGGCGTGGCTGCGGGGACCTAAACGCCAGGCGGGGCGGCAGGCGGCGGCGCGCTGCCCAACCGCCACTTTCATATTTTATTTTTTCCTCCGTTCGGATCCACGCTTTGTTGAGCCTAACGCCGCGGCACCGCAGCTCGACCGCTGCAGATACTTATGTCCCTGCCCCTCGTAAAGGCCGCACTGCCCATCGCCGATCCGGGCCGGCGGCCAGGCAGGCGGCCAGGCAGGCGGCCAGGCAGTCAGGCAGGCACAGGCAGCCAGGCACGCCGCCGCGCTGCCGCCCCCACCACCGCCGCGACGCCCATCCAATCTGGCGTCGTCGCCGATCTTTCTCACATCCAAGAGCGGCCCGGAGCACAGTGGGCCAGAAGACCGCGCAGGCGGTGCCGAAACTCTCGACGCGTTATGACGTCCAGCCAGAGTCGCTTAATGGGACTCCGAATCGAACGGTGTGACCCTTGTAATGGATTCCTCGATCAAAGAGCAATCTATTGGTGGGGTCACACGTTCGATTCGAGTCCCATTAGGGCGACTCTGGAGCTGAAAACACGTGACAGTTTTGGCCGCCTGCGCGGTCTTCTGGCCCACTGTGCGGAGGGGTGCGGGCCGGAGCGACATGCTCGCTCCGCACTGGGTGAGCGTCTCGCACGACGCCGATGCCGCGGCGGACTCCGTGGACGCTCCGCGCGGCCCGATTCCGGATTAATGGAACGCCGCTCTGAGAAATTGTTTTAGGCAGACCTCGTCATTCGAGTAGTGATCGCCATGAAACGCGAGCCCCCCGTACAGCAGCTGCTCCGAGGAAGAGGGCCGGAAATAACACTCTCAGACTCGTACTGAGCTTTTGTTTAATAACGTTTTGACGTTTGTGCACATTAATGAGCTTATTAACATTTTTATTTGTTACAGTAACATTAATATTTATTTTGTCTTGACAAATCTGTTAAGCTTCTTAACGAAATATACTATTAATGTGCACAAACGTCAATGATTATTGATTAAACGTCTTTTGCAGGATGAGAGTGAAAATACCGAAAACGTCACGCGAAACGTGATGGCTGCGACGTAGGCGGCAGCAGACACTCGGCAGGTCCCGAAGGCCCTCCGAAGGCTGATCCCGAAGGTCGCCTCCGAAGGCTGCCCCCGAAGGCTGCTCGCGAAGGCTCATCCCGAAGGCTGCTCCCGAAGGCTGCCCCCGAAGGCTGCCCCCGAAGGCTGCCCCCGAAGGCTGCCCCCGAAGGCTGCCTCCAAAGGTTGCCCCCGAAGGCTGCCCCCGAAGGCTGCTCCCGAAGGCCCCCGAAGGCTGCCCCCGAAGGCTGCCCCCGAAGGCTGCCCCCGAAGGCTGCCCCCGAAGGCTGCCCCCGAAGGCTGCCCCCGAAGGCTGCCCCCGAAGGCTGCCCCCGAAGGCTGCCCCCGAAGGCTGCTTCCGAAGGCTGCTTCCGAAGGCTGCCCCCGAAGGCTGCTCCCGAGCGCGGGCCGGCGATAGGCAGTCCAGGTGGCGCGGCCCGCATGGCCGCGACAAGCCTGGCTGCTCGCCCCGACCCCGCCGCGGAATCCCCAGAGTTATTTCCACGCGCTGTGTGTAAATAGTGGTGTCCGAGGCAGGCGCGGCAGGCGCGGCAGGCGCGGCAGGCCGTGTGTCCTCGTCGCCCTGCTCGCGGCGCGGCCCGTGGGTGCGAGTGGGACAGAGACACCAGACTCGGAGCCGGACTGACTGCCGGCCGATCGGATGACAGAGACAGCGAACCGGTCCGTTCCAAAACGGCCCGCCTAATGAAGATGCTTACGAGGAATAATAAGATGATAAAGCCCTGGATGGTCGCGGGCCTGACCGGGCGGGCCGGGCCGGGCCGCCACGAGGACGACGGGCTTTGTGTTGCTGCGGTCAGAATGGCTTGATTAGCCGCCACTGCGCTACGCGCAGCGCAACATTGTCAGCCAATCAGAACGCGGAGGGAAGAAAAACGACCAAAATCACACTTTTTACCAATAATAAGTGGCCGCCTCAACGGTCTTCTGGCCCACTGTGCGCCCCTCCCTGTGCTGCATGGTCCGGGGCGTCGGGCGCGGCAGCAGCGCGGCAGCGCCCGCGGTGTGAGAAAGAGTGATTAGTTGTGTGAGGAAAAGGAGCTCCGACTACCACTACTTGTTGTTTGTGAGATGTCCAGACATGCCCTGCTTTGCCTCGCTGCGGATGCATAACATTTAATGCATTCAGGGACATGTTAATTTTCCATCCTCGCAGTGTGTGTGTGTGTGTGTGTGTGTGTGTGTGTGTGTGTGTGTGTGTGTGTGTGTGTGTGTGTGTGTGTGTGTTCGAATGTACGGCGTGGCGTACCTTGTATGCCCTTGGCGCGCAGTGCAAGACGACGTTCCTTCCATTCCACATTCCTATCCTTATCAATTAGACTGGGCAGAACTAAATGAAGTGCCGACTGCCCGTGTGGATTCCCATATACCCCCCCCCCCTCACACACACACACAAGGACACAATCATAGGCCCTTCTCTCTCTCTCTCTCTCTCTCTCTCTCTCTCTCTCTCTCTCTCTCTCTCTCTCTCTCTCTCTCTCTCTCTCTCTCTGACTCACGCACACGCACGGCCGCAGTCAGGTGTCGGCTTATGCTTCCAGGCAGTGTGAATGCGCGTTTTCAAGGCCGCGGTCCCTGAGGCGGATACTACAAAGACACCACCAACACACGCGCACACCGACACGCATACAGACAGTGGAGGTATCTCCGACAGCGGCGAGCGAGTTCGTGCACCCTGCGGGACTTGATGAAAATCTGAGCTGTCCGGGTATTCGAACCTGCCGCCGCGGCAGAACGGTACCAGCCATGAACGCCGGCACGCTAGGCGCTCTTGTTAAGTCCTTGTGTCCCCAGGTACCACCCCGACAACTTGTCATGGATTTTTTCTCTTTTCCAGGCCGGCTGCTTAAACACGCAAGAGAAACGGTGGAGCCCGCACCAACGTGTCGTAGTTTTATTTTTTGTTTGTTTTTTTTTCTTGTTGGTACCAATGTTTCCCTATCTCCACCCCCGCCGCCGCCCCGCGATGTGAACAGGCTGAACACGTAATGACAAAACTTGATTGAAAAGGCCGTGGCGACGGTCGGTGCGCGGCGCTGGGTGCTCGCGGTGTGACGAGGGAGCTGTCCGTTTCTTGCTGGCCCGGGAAATATATTATGCCGAGAGCGGCGTGCGCCGTTCTCCTCCATTTTTCCGTATTTTTTTTTTCTCTCCCTTTCCTTCATGACATTCGAAGCCATTGCGTTATTGTTGTTTCTCTTGTTAGCGCCGGCGTCGCGCAGCAGCAGCAGCGGGCCTGCCCGGCCTGCCTGCCTGCCTGCCCGGCCTGCCTGCCTGCCTGCCCGGCCTGCATCGCGTGACAGACTGACTTGTTTAGAAAAGAGTGATTACCCCCATTTCTTACGGATCCAAAGCCTCCCGCCCAAAAACTTGGCGGCCATTTCTTTCCCCACCCTCCCTCCCCCCGCCGCGTCTCGCCGGGCGACATGATGCGGATTCCCTTTTCGTTGCGACCATTTTTTCTATTTTCGTGGCAGAAAGACATGATGGCGCCTCGCACGCCACCAATATAAGAAGGCGTGCTGTACTGTGGGAACCGCGCGCCGCGCCGCCCAGCAGACGACACTGACGTGCTTCCATGTCGCTTGGCTGTCTTCCGCGCGGCGCAGCGCGGCGCACAGTGGGCCAGAAGACCGTTGACGTGGCCAAAATCACGAACGCGTTTGGAGCTCCACAGTAGCTAAATGGGACTCGAATCGAACGTGTGACCCCACCGATGGATTGCTCTCCACGCGAGGAATCCATTGGTGGGGTCACTCGTTTGATTGGAGTCCCATAGCTAACAACGCGTCTAGAATTTTGGCCGCCTCAACGGTCTTCTGACCCACCACTGTGCGGCGCAGCGTGGCATCGGAAAGCCAGGCTAAAAAGAAAGCCGAATTAACAGGACGGATTGATTTGTCATCGTCGTTGGGGCCGGTAATCCGATCAGGCCGGCAGTCTTCCGCCTCCATTAGTGCCTCCCCCCCCTCCCCCCTCCCCCCTCCGTCGGGCGGATCGCAGAGGGCCGCGCGGATGGAGACGTCAAACACAATGCAGGTGTGAAGACTCTTTCATGTTTCGGTTATTAAAAATTATCCCTCCGGAGCCGCAGCAGCGCGCATTGTCCCTATTTAATCAACCGTGGTGCTGCCTCGGGGCTCCCAGCCCCCTGCCCCAGGCCGGCCCCAGGCCCCAGGCCCCAGACCCCCGCGGCCACGAGGGGACGTGCCGGCCTGCCGCCCTGAGGTGTGACTGGTGTGAGCGAAGACTCCGGGAAACGGAGCCAGAGGCTCTGCCAGCTGGATCAAACTGTTATTCAACAAATGTGACGTCATATTCGTTCGAATGTGAATTTTGTCACGTTCGTTTGAATATGACGTCACATTTGTTTGAATGTTGACCCACGTTCAAACGAATGTGACACCTTAATTTCACGTCCGTGTCACGTTCAAACGAATGTGACATCGTATTCAAACGAACGTGACAAAATTCACATTCTAACGAATATGACGTCACATTCGTTGACCTAACATAACAGTGCACTTGTTCAGGACGAGACAACTCGAACTCGACATCACTGTACATCATCTGGGCTTCAATAAACTTCACGCGCAGGATTGTCTGAAGGGCAATCTTGTCTCATCACGTGTTCGATCGGCGTCTGGAGACATGCCGTTGGTGACCCTTGACGCCTGTCACGCTGGGGGTAGGCCACCCGCTGCGCGCCGGCGCGGCGTTTTGCCTATCCGTGCAGGCAATTTCGGTCCTAACCAGGACTTGAACCGAACACCTGGTGGTTCCAATGGGTCACCCTCGAAACGAGGGAGCCATTGCCGCGGTCATGAGCCTTCTTCGAGCTCTGCTTGGGGCTCAGATCTCCGGGACAGCAGCGCGGATAGGCAAAACGCCGCACCGGAGTGCGGTGGGTGGCCCACCCTCCGCGTGACAGGCGTCTGCCCGACCTCGCCGACGACGAACATGACGTTGCTGTCTGCGGCCTCGACGGCGCACAGTGGGCCAGAAGACCGTCGAGGCGGCAAAAATCCCGGACGACGCGTTTTGAACTAGGGAGTCGCTAAATGGGACTCGAATCGAACGTGTGACCCCACCAATGGGTTGCTCTCCAAACGAGGAATCCATTGGTAGGGTCACACGTTCGGTTCGAGTCCTATTTAGCGACTCTGGAGCTCAAAACGCGTTAAGAATTTTGACCGCCTCGACGGTCTTCTGGCCCACTGTGCGGCGTACTGGGCGATCCCGGCCCCGCGCCGCCGTCGTGACCCACTGCCTTGTGGGAATAAGTGACTCTAACGTCGTCCTGCTAATAGGACAGTCCCACGGCCGGCGCGTCCCGCGTGGGAGGTCCTCGGGAAGGTCCTCGGCCAGAGCACCGCGGCGAATAATGGCAGCGCCCCGTCGTGCCAGGACGCCGTCATGAAGGCCTTGCCGGTAATGGTCATCGATCAGCGGTCCAATCCCGGGCAGCCCGGGCCGCTGACACAATGTGGCAGCCGAGGACAGCGCACGCGGCGAGGCGAGCCGCCGAAACGGCGCGGCGACGGTGGCGACGGCGAATCAAATGTAGAATGCAAATCAGCGGCAGGCATTTGGCCGCGCCGGCCCAGCCGGCCCAGCCGGCCAGGCCATCAGATACAGGGCAAGCAGGCGCTCATCTCGGCCGGGCTGCGTCCCTGCGCTCGGGGCTCGGCACAGTGGGCCAGAAGACCAGCGCAGGCGGCCAAAACTCTGGACGCGTTTGGCGGGGCTTCAGAGTCGCGAAACAAGCCTCAAACCACACAAGAGACCTCACCAATGGATTCCTCGTTTGGAGAGAGCAATCCATTGCTGAGGTCACATGTTCGATTCGAGTACCACTTAGCGACTCTGGAGCCCAAACCACCTCTACCAGTCTTCTAGCCCACTGTGATCGGCCAGCTCGGCGCCGCCTCGGACGCAGCCGCCTCGTCGTCGTGGCTAGCGGCCCTGGCGGCCCTGGCGGCCCTTGCGGCTGGCGTGAAACGTGCCGGAACAGTCGGGCCGCTATCACCAGCCTATCTCCAGAAATAAATACGCCAACAATTCAATTCACGTAAATCAATTCCCTCTCACCTCGGCTCGCCTCGGTGGGCGGGGCCGAAGCCGGCCGATCGTCCCGCGTGCGTGCAGTGGCGTAGCAGGCGCAGCGGCGCGGCTAAGCCCAGGTGCGGCCGATGCTCAGTGGGTCCGAAGACCGTTGAGGCGGCCAAAACCCCGGACGCGACTTGAGCTCCAGACTCGCTAAATGGGAATCGAATCGCACGACAGACCCCACAAATGGATTGCTCTCCAGCGAGGAATCCATTGGTGGGGTCACACGTTCGGTTCGAGTCCCATTTAGCGACTCTGGAGCTCAAAACGCGTTAAGAATTTTGGCCGCCTAAACTGTCCTCTGACCCACTGTGCGCCGCGCTGCGCCGCGCGGAAGACAGCCAAGCGACATGGAAGCACGTCAGTGTCGTCCTGCATGCAGGCGGGGAGCCCGAGCGAAAGAGAAACCCCAAGGTGCTGGTAGCCCCAGGTCCGATCGCATCAAATTAAAAATTGAGATTTATCAAGAGTAGTTATTTTTCGGCTAGAGGATTTCACCGCGCGAACCGACGCAGCAGCGATTCGCGTCCGTAACCGAGGCGGAACCGAAGAACCAAAGAGCGGCGCACGCTGCAGATAAAACAATCCCTTGTCGGGCCGCGACGCCGCAAAGACCGAGTCGTGCACCGCAGCGGCGCGAGCCACACCTGCACCTAACGCTCAGCTGTATCTGATGCCGAGCAGGCGTACGGGGCCGCGGAGCACGAGTGCACGGTGGGCCGGAAGACTTCGCAGCTGGCCAAAACTCTAGACGCTAAACTCTGAACGAGGAATCCATTGGTGGGGTCACTCGATCGGTTCAAGTCCCATGTAGCGACTCTGGAGCTCGAAACGCGTCTAGAGTTTTAGCCGCCTGCACCGTCTCGAGTAAAGTACCGCGGTACGTACCAGCACCGCGGTACTTTTTTGGGCAAAGTACCGGCACCGCAGTGCTGATGACGCGAAAGGGACCGGTAAAGTACCGCGGTACCGATTTGCGAGTAAAGTAACGAAAAGTACCGTCGGTCCTGTCAACGGGCGCGCAGCCGCGCACTATTACGGATTGAGCGACACGACTATATTACGCAAGTGCATGCCCCGTCGGGTACCACGGACTCCATGCGCTGCAAACCGCTGTACAGCAGCGCATCCAACAAAAGAACTTGGAGGAAAAAAAGAAGAAAAAATGGGGGCCCTTCTCCCACCTCCCCACACAGTAGGGAGGACCGCCTGCAACTTCGGTGGATCGGGGGAACCGGTGCATTCCAGGCGGCGACCCCAGGGGTTCTCATCTGATGTGGGCCGGGTGAAGGGCGGGGGTTGAGAGCCTTTGGTTTTCGCGGGGTGGTCAGTGGTACCCACAGTGGTACCCCCGCTGTCCGGCGCTCTCTACCGAACATGCAGTGTGAAGGGCCAGCTTCAAAGGACTTATCAACTCCAAACCGACGAATCAGAATGGACCCACTCGCGACCAATTGCGAGTGGCTGGAACGACCGGGGATCGAACCAGTGCCGAGGCCAATCCGCCGAAGCGGACTGCTTTTTAGACACCCAAGCATAGTGGACGACAAATGATCTAGACCACTACGCTATCACGACTGCACGTCTGCCGAGTGTCGGACGACGGGTTTGAGTCGCATTGGGATGAGGGAGGCAGTCGTAAAATGTATTGAAATGTTGGGATTCGATCCCCGGACCTTACTGTTCAAGTCCGACGCCTTAGCGATCTCAGCCACCACGGGTCATGGTACCTGCGGCGTCAGCCGGGCTCTAGACGCGGCAGGGATGGAGCCGCAGTGAGCGGGTCATTCGAAAAATGTTGTGAAAAAGTGGGACTCGATCCGTCGACCCCGGTACCGGGAACCGACGCCTATACCACCTCGACCACCACGGCCTATGATTAGCCCAAGTGATGTCATGTCTTTTGAGCCGCTTTCGGAGTGCGGTAGTGCGGACCGCACTCCCAGTGCGGTTCAAAGGCGTTGACATTACCCGTCCCCAATCATGAGTCGTGGTGGTCGAGTTGGTATAGGCGTCGGTTCCCGGTACCGGGGTCGACGGATCGAGTCCCACTTTTTCACAATATTTTTCGAATGACCTGCTCACTGCGGCTCCATCCCTGCAGCGTCTAGAGCCCGGCTGACGCCGCATCTACCATGACCCGTGGTGGCTGAGATCGCTAAGGCGTCGGACTTGAACAGTAAGGTCCGGGGATCGAATCCCAACATTTCAATACATTTTACGACTGCCTCCCTCATCCCAATGCGACTCAAACCCGTCGTCCGACACTCGGCAGACGTGCAGTCGTGATAGCGTAGTGGTCTAGATCATTTGTCGTCCACTATGCTTGGGTGTCTAAAAAGCAGTCCGCTTCGGCGGATTGGCCTCGGCACTGGTTCGATCCCCGGTCGTTCCAGCCACTCGCAATTGGTCGCGAGTGGGTCCATTCTGATTCGTCGGTTTGGAGTTGATAAGTCCTTTGAAGCTGGCCCTTCACACTGCATGTTCGGTAGAGAGCGCCGGACAGCGGGGGTACCACTGTGGGTACCACTGACCACCCCGCGAAAACCAAAGGCTCTCAACCCCGCCCTTCACCCGGCCCACATCAGATGAGAACCCCTGGGGTCGCCGCCTGGAATGCACCGGTTCCCCCGATCCACCGAAGTTGCAGGCGGTCCTCCCTACTGTGTGGGGAGGTGGGAGAAGGGCCCCCATTTTTTCTTCTTTTTTTTCCTCCAAGTTCTTTTGTTGGATGCGCTGCTGTACAGCGGTTTGCAGCGCATGGAGTCCGTGGTACCCGTGGGTACGTCAAGTACCGTCGGTACTTTCGAAGGTACCTGTAAAGTACCGCGGCACCGAAAATTTCGATAGTACCGGTAAAGTACCGCGGTACCATAGTTTTCGGTAGTACCGGTAAAGTACCGCGGTACCATATTTTTCGGTAGTACCGGTAAAGTACTGCGGTACCGATTGTGGAGTACCGTGCCCATGCCTGATTACGCGTTATTACGCGGTATTACGCGTTATTACGCGGTATTACGCGTTATTACGCATTATTACCCGTTATTACGCATTATTACGCGTTATTACGCTCAGGACCTACGGAGTATTACGTGAGTGAAAACCCCCTCGCACCGTCTTCTGGCCCACTGTGGAGTGCGGGACGACGCCGTGGTGGCCGAGGCTTTGAAGGGCTGGGCGCAACAATCGGTAATGGCCGCGGTGGCGGTGACACCATGCCGGGCCGCAACGCGTCGCCAACGGGACGCGGCCACGCGTGGCGGTGCGTCCTCAAATGACCACGACGCTGCCGCCGTTTCCAGGCGCTCTTCCTTTTGGTTTGTTTGTCGTCTCGGGGACGCGGCCCGTAACGATTGTCCCGGGAGTAATTAATAGGTACTCATCCTGTGGCCCTCCGAGTGCCGCCCGGTTGCGCCCGCGCCGCCCCCGCAGAGATAAACTGGCTCCTCCACACCCGCAGCGCGTGGAAAAACATCCCTCCCCTCCCTCGCACTGAAGCTGAAAAAATGGCTTTATAAGTGGGTGCGAATCCGACTTTGATACCGGACTGGGCAGCGGGGCTGGGGGCGGTGGGTGCGTTGGTGCCACGGCCTGGCACAGTGGGCCAGAAGACCGTTGAGGCGGCCAAAACTCTCGACGCGTTTTGAGCTCCAGAGTCACTGAATGGTACTTGAATCAAACGTAAGACCCCACCGATGGACTTCTCTTTGAACGAGGAATCTATTGGTACGGTCACACACTCGATTCGAGTCCCATTTAGCGACTCTGGAGCTCGAAGCGCGTCGAGAATTTTGGCCGGGCGCGCGGTCTTCTAGCCCACTGTGGTGCGCACAAGGCTTCCAGATAGCCATCAAGGCCCGCATCGACGGCGCGGCGTCCCGTCGCGTCTCGGCAGGCGGGGCGGCCAGTCCGAAGAGCAAGCAGCGCACCTTAATGTCGTCAAATTACCAGGCATGCCGCTCGCTGCACGCGTGTGGGGCGGGCCGGGGTGGCCCCTGCACTAGTGGGCGGCTAATGTCTCTATCCGACAACAACGGGGTAATAATGATCGTCACCGACGGTGGCGCCCTCTGGCTGCCTCAGCAGGCTGCGTCCGAACGGCATCGCCCCCTCACAGCCCTGCCTGCGGGCCGGCCTACGCGTGCGAGAGAGACGGAGCGACGAAGCCTGCCGGCCGTCTGGGTGGCAAAGACAAAGGCCGCAGCGCTGCCGCTTAGCATACAATTAGATCGCGAATCTCTGCTGAGAACGGGGAAAAGACGGAATCCTTATGGGCGGGGAGAAGGGGCGGGCGCTGCTGGCTGGCTGGCTGGCTGCCTGCCTGCCTGCCTGCCTGCCTGGCGGCTCAGGCGAGGGCTCAGGTGCGATGATGGCACTGCGCGTCAAGTGCTCTCCGTGGGGGTCATTTATCATACGGAAATTAACACCGCGTTGACCCCTGGGCTGCCTGCCTGCTTCGGCGTGCCGGTTATTTCTCTTCCTAAAGAGGGACACTCGATGATGGGCCACCGCCGCCATCATTCGATTGTTCGATTGTAGTTCGAGAGATCGAAAAGGCCGCGGCGCATCCACCTCGGGAAGGTTAAGTGACAGCGCCAAAGCGACGACGGCGTTCCAATCTGCTGAGCGTTGGTGCGTGTGCGTGAGTCAAACCGAGGCAAAGAGGGGGGCGGGGAGGGGGAATCTTGTTTCATGGGATTAAGGCCCGTGCGCGCGCGCCGCTGCTGCAGCGTTCAAGACAAAAAATAAAGTGAGTGAATGTTATTTGGAACAGGGCGCGGCGGCGCGGTGTAACAAGCTGTTCAAGCTCGCGTCAGGGTCACCACTTTACGACACCTTTCCCCCTCCGCCCCCCTCTTCCCTTTGTTGTCCCGCGCTGTGATAGCCCAAATTATATCCTCAGTATATAAAGTTAACATCTCACTCAAGCTCCCGCCCTGTCTCACTCGCTCATCCTCGAGACCGCCGGGACCCTCTCTACTCCTCTCTCCGTCCCTCCGTCTTAGGCGGGGCCGACGGCACAGCCGGGTACAGCCGGGCACAGCCGGGCACAGCCCCCCGCCGGCTTTTGTCAGCTATAACTCGCCGTAAGCAGGCCGGCCGGCCGGGCAGAGCCGCGGCGCGCGGGCTGCGGAGCTGCGGGCGATCCGTGTCCAACTTTCTTACAGTGTTCGCAGCACCACCACATCCATTGCGAACTTATTTATTCCCGCTCCTTTTCCTCTTCTTCACTTTTCTTCCGAACCAAGAGACGCGGTTGGCCCGGCCGCCATGACAAATGCCTCGCGCGCACTCCAGCTCGACCACCACATCCTAAATTATATAGGCATATTCCTGAATTTATGGCCGGCCTGTGTGTGTGCGAGCAAAGTTACTAAGGGCCTTAATATTCGTTTGGCAGCGGCCAGGCGGTGCGGTGACCGTCTCGTAACGACTCACTCGGCTACTCTGCGTCAAGTCCCTGCAAAGTCCGAGAGGCTCGTTGGAAAGATTAGAATGAGCAAAATTCATGTGCTGACATAGCTGTTGCTTTTTTTTTTAGTGTTTAGGGGGAATTGCACCAAATTTTACGGCGCGTCAAATTGTCGTGTCTTTCGTCGCAGAACTTTGGGGCATATTTCTGCGACATGTTTCCTGCTGCGGCCACGGCGGAGTGTGTGGAGGGGTTACCCACTTCTTATTTTGGTGCACACATGATTCCGGATTCCCACGATTCCTGAATAAATCCCATAGAAAAAGGGAAGATATTTAAAGAAATTTCTTTGTTTCTTAGTGTTTTGGGACACTATTGCAAGATTACGACGACGTACCATTGAAATTATAAGGATTTTTAATAAAATTTCGAAAAAAAATACGAATGATTCCCAGGTTGAGTGTACACATGATTCCCGGAGTGGGTAACCCCTCGATACATGTACGCTCCGTGCTGCGGCGGCGCCCTTGGTTCTAAGACGCGCGCCATTCACATTCACATTCATTTGAGGAAAGCACGCGCGCGCGTTTGAACCAGCCTGTCAGGCTGTCGGCGGGGCGAGCGTGGCGTGGCGGGTTCGGGTTGCCCGCGCGGCGAGCGCGCTAACAGCATCATCGTCGCGCCGGCCGCGGGCCGCCCGCGCCGCCCGACCGAATCAGAGCGCCATACTTCACCGGCAATCACCGCGCAGCGCGCGCAGCAAAGAGCAACCGCCTTGTGGCGATGGCGGCGCCTGGCCCGCGCCTGGCCCGCGCCTGCCGCCCCCCTGGCTGCGCCTGGCTGGCTGGGCGGAGACAAATGGGGCAGGATTAGGCGCTTCATGCGGAGCGATGCAGAGCGCTTCGCGCCGCCTCGCCATGGATCGGAATGCGAAAAAGGAATGTGGGCGTCGACGACTGGCGAGAGTCGGATTCGAACCACAGATCTTGGATGCCGCAGATCATTGCACGAGTGCACACGGCTGCGGGAACTGCCTTGGCAGCGTCTTCGCGGCCCGGCCTACCCACACCGGGGCCCTCCGGAGACAGCCGGCATCCAATCCAATCTGTAACGTGAGGTGCCGCGGCGGGCAGCGCGTGGGTTGTCTGTTTGGAATCCCGGCCTCGGCCAGGCGGCCAGGCCGAGCTGGCAAGCCAGAGCCGAGGCCGGCCGGCGGCAGGGCGGCCAATTCAAAAGGCGGCCGCTAAATGATTTCGAACTCGCCGCTCTCCCTCCAGTCCGTGGCGGGCGGCCCGAGGCGGCGTGACGCATGCGCCATCGACGTGAGGAACGATTGCCTTTGACGCCCAGCGGTAAGTTGAAAGGGGAAGAAAGTCGTCTCTCTTAATCGGACGTGTGCCAACACTTTGAAAGATTTTTTTTTTTCCGTCAAGCAGTTGCAAGTAATTTAAGACAGAGAAAACAAGAGCAAAAGTGTAACTGTAAAGACATTCCAACTTTTCCAATTTTTCATAACTTATCAACTCAACTGGGTGCTGGGTGACAATAATTGAAGAAAACTCACTGAGTTTTAATCATTTAGGAAACCAACTTTTAAAAATCGACTAAATTTTCGTACATACCTGAAGATCAGCCAACTTTTCCAATTCACTTTTCTGTTAATTTTTCACTTTTAAAACATTTTTTGTTTTGTTTTTTTGTCACCGAGTATGTGTCCCCATGCCGAGGGGTGGACGGGTCCGGCGCGGCACGCGACGCCTCCGCGCGTCACTGCCGGCGCTCCGCTGCTCGCTGCACAGTGGGTCAGAAGACCGTCGAGGCGGCCAAAATTCAAGACGCGTTTCGAGCTCCAGAGTCGCCAAACAGGACTCGAATCGAACGTGTGACGCCACCAATGGATTCCTCGTTTGGAGAACAATCCATTGGCGGGGTCAAACATTTGATTCGAGTCCCATTTAGCGACTCTGGAGCTCAAAAGGCGTCTTGAATTTTGGCCGCCTCAACGGTCTTCTGACCCACTGTGCGCTGCTCCTCCACCCGGCCGCTGCGTATTTACACGTGTTGCGATATCAATTACGGGCCGATGCAGCTTCATCACGCACGCGGCGCGCTGCACACGCGGGACATTCCGCTTCTTTCTATATGCTAATAGAGACGATAATTAACATGCTGTAATTAGTTTTTGATAAGGTGTGATATTTATCGCCCCGACTACATAAAGCAGACCTAAATCACCCCGCTGTCAGAGAGCGCGCAGGTTCGTGTGTGTGTGTGTGGGGGGGGGGGCTGCCGTGCCGATTGAAACTACTTCTCTCACGTCGTCCTCCCGGTCGCGGAAGAAAAGGGGAGTGGCAAGTCCGTTCCAGTTCCAGGCCGTCCGGTCACTGCATCGCGCGCTGTTTGGGGAATCACCTCGAGGGCGTTTTCGAAACACACACAATCCATGGAAACACGCGGCGGCGAATGACGCTCGCTCAGGGCTGCTGGGCTGCACGCGGTGGAAATTAAAAACACCGAGAGTTTAGTTTTGGAATCCCGCGAGGCAAGCTGGGCGTGATGATTAACACAACCGTCGGCACGTTTGGCTCGCGTCGACTTCAACACCATCGTCAGGCCGGAGCGCTGCGCCCGGAGCCCCGCGGGGCCGCGCGGAGCCCCCGCGGGGACGGGACTATGCCGCCTGCAGTGGCCGGCCGGCCCTGCCTAGCCCTGCCCTGCTGACGAGCGGCCCACGCCAACCACACCGTGGGCCAGAAGACCGCGCGGGCGGACAAAACTTAAGACGCCTTTTGAGCACCAGAGTCCGCTTATGGGACTCCGGATTTCTCGTTCGGAGAGAAATCTAATTGGTGGCGTCACACGTGTTTGATTCGAGTCCCATTTACTGAGCTCAAAACGCGTCTAGAGTGCCGTAGACCGCCTGCACCGGTCTTCTGGCTCACTGTGCCAGGCCAACGTAAGGCCCTAGGCGGCCCACTGCGTTGTCCGCTGTCGCCCACACCGGAACACAACTACTACCACAAGCAAATACACAGACCAGGCAACCAAACAAAACGGATATTCATTGTGTGCATCACTCATTTTCCAGGCCCCGTCGTGGCGCATCGGCACCAATATTGCAGTGCAGCACGGCACTATCGGTGACGAGGATCGCGCGACTTATCGCGCACACGCACACAAGCACACTCATCTCATCTCTCTCTCTCTCTCTCTCTCTCTCTCTCTCTCTCTCTCTCTCTCTCTCTCTCTCTCTCTCTCTCTCTCTCTCTCACACACACACACACACACACACACACACACACACAGTGGCGGCCTCTGGCGTATTTGGCACGGCCCGGCGCCTAACCATTGTAATTATCTAGACGATTAATTGTGTTATCTGTACAGCGGGGCGGGGTGGGGCGCGGTGGGGCGCGGTGGGGCGCGGTGGGGTGGGGCGGGGTGGGGCGGGGCGGGGCGCCACCGATAGCCGCCGCGGCGGACTTGGCCGAAGGTGCGAAGAAAGGGGCCACGGTGGCTCAAATTGGTGGCTTAATTACGAGCGGTAATAGTACGCAAATTCAACTGCCTGATGGCCTTTCTTGTTTTTCACGCCCCATTCCGTGTCGGCCACGTCATATTTTCGCCCCGCACGGCCGCGGCCGCCATCTTGCCGCGGTGAGGCCCTCAGCTAAAACTACGTCGCGGCAGCGCCCTTCATTATTTCGTCGTTAAATGTTACGACAGGAAGCGCGAGTCCTTCGAATTCATTCCGGGGATGCTCCCGCCGAGGGTCGTGGAGGTGTTTTGGCAACACCTGTCTGTCGGCCGGGAGGCGATCGTCGCGGTGCCACCTGGTGGCGGCTGGCGGCCCGGGGCCCGGCCTCGGCGGCTCCGCCTCCGGGAAAGGCAAATACGCCAGAGCAGGTACGGTGGGTCACAGCCCCACCAAAGGGGTATAACTCCATGCTATGAAACACGGCCTCCTAATCGTGACGTCAGCGCACCAAAGTGAGTGTTACCAACTTAAACAACCGAAACAGCTGTAAAATTGGTTGACTTGCACGGGTCTTGAACCCGCCTCTCCGGTCCCACCGACAGCTACGCTTACCTTTGCGCTATCATTCGCGTAGGAGGAGTGAGGTCTAGCGCAGCAACTTGGCGGACCACGCAGGGTCGGCTACCATTTTTTGGTTCAGACGTTGGCACCTCTGCTGTCGGTGCGCTGCTGCGCCGGACGGGCCACGCGCACCCATAAGAGATATCCCCCTTTGAGCCCCACCCAGCGCCTTCTCTCCCAGGATTTCGGAAAGATAAGATGGGGGAGTGATCGCACTCTTTACATCTCCGTATTCTCAACTTACTTACTTGCCTCTATAACAAGGTAGGTGTTCGCCAGACCGTTGTCTTGTCGTAACAGGCTTCGCGATGCTGCGCCAGGTACGACAATCCACGCCTGACGCTACACCTACCTTGGCGCAATGAGAAGAGCTCCACGTGATGAAGGGTCGAAATAGATTAATGTTAAAAAATTCGGGACGAGGTAGCCCCTACGCGGTTGAAACTATAGTCGGGGGGTCAAAATTGATTTCATTTTCGGCTTCAGCACCTTCCTAAACATACAAAAGTATGATAAAATGTCTTTAAAATGTAAAGTCACTCAAAAGTTGCACTTTTTCTGCCGTTTTTTAAGTGTTTTTTTCATTGGTACGACTGAATGAATTGAGACAGAAAGCTGAATTTATCAAATTACAGAACCTTCCACGCGGGATCCAGAGTATTTTTTTGGCATTGGTTGATCTCCTTGGAATCCCCTCCTACCTGCATCGAGCGCGCGGGCAGATGCTTCGCGTGCCCCGCACAGGCATCGCGATAGTTTTCTCTTCGTATTTTACCTCTCCCCGCAACAACTTCCGCGGCGCATCGGGAAGGCGCTCTGCCATGCCGGGAAACCATTATCATATGGAAAAAGAAAAAAAGAATGGGAAAATGCATTTCAATTTCCGATTTAGCGTTCGGTGCCTGGCGGCCGGGCCGCGGCAAGGCCACCGCCCAGTGGGCTAGAAGACCGGCGCAAGGCGGTCAAAACTCTACACGCGTTTTGAGCTCCAAAGACGCTAAATGGGGACTCGAACCGCACGTGTGACCCCACCAATGGATTCCTCGTTCGGAGAGCAATCCATTGGTGGAGTCGCACCTTCGGTTCGAATCCCATTTAGCGACTCTGGAGCTCGAAATGCGTCCGGGATTTTGACCGCCTCGCCCGGTCCTCCGGCCCACTGTGCGCCGCCCCCATTCCCAATGGGCCGCGCCACTGGCAGGGCCGCGACGCCATCACGGGGCCGCGGCGGCCAACCAGGCCGCGGGGCTGGGGCGCCCACCAGGCACGGCAGCCTGGCGCAGTGTTTCTAATTAGATGTGTACGTTATCGCCGGTAAGGCCCTTAATAATAATTACCATCATAATTCATTATTAAAGACGCGCGATGCCCAAGCGCGGTGCCTTCAAACACCACCATACCGCGGTCCCACGCGCCGAAACCCCGTTACCTCCATGTGGTGTGGTGTCATTGACTCCCTCCGCGTTGCCTTTTCAAAAAATCCACACACGCGAGGCGCTTATGTGGTGCGTAAATTTGAATTCATTATCGGCATTTAAAGACGAGCCGACCGCTGCAACATTGTTCTCGCTTCCTGCCCCGCCGACCAGTTTAAACGAGGCGAAAGCACCCGCATCGATTTGCAGTAAAAACCTGCAAAACACACACACACACGCACATACACACACATGCACGCGCGCGCGCGCACACACACACACACACACACACACACACACACACACACACACACACACACACGGCAAACAGCACTAATTCCCCCTCGGAGTCACCACCACCAGTGGCTCTGCCGCTCTCTGCGCTCCGCTCTTATTCGGAACGACCCCTGCGCAGCCGAAACCAATTGCCACGGCGCAATTTGTTTTAATCGTGGAAAATGAGAAAAGGTCGCTGCTGGTTCGAGGATACGGCCGGCCGTTAGATGTCCCCGATAAGCGTCACCCATGGCCAGCCTCGGGCCAAGCCTAGCCCAGCCCCCCACAGCGTCGCCATGGCCAGCGCCTCCACGCCCCCCCCCTTACCCCCCCCCCTTACCCCCGCCCCACCAACCGGCGGCAGTCCGTTCCGCGCTCCAATTGTTTTACCAATTCCGGAGTCATATACCGAGTTAATTGCATCCTCTTCATGTGGGTCCGTGTTGTTCAATAAGTGCGCGGCGGCACACGGACACACACAAACACACAAACACACACACACACACACGCACGCACACACACACACACACACACGCACACACACTCGGCGGGGTGACGATCGGTGGGCGCGGCCTCTTGTTAGCCCCCAGTAATAGAAACAACATTCCCGTACGGCGCGCGCTTCGGCGGCCCGCTCAACGGCCGCCTCTTTCAACAGGAGCCATCCCTGTAAAAAAATTGTTTTTGGTGTTTTAGGCAGATGTTACCTTTTTTGTGATTAAAAGAAAAGATTGAAAGATGTGTTGGTGATGTTTTTAAACTTTAAAGTTTTACGTTTAACGTTCTTTTGTTTTGTTTCCTTTTTTTTTGGATTTTTTTTGTCGAATTAAAAAAAAAAATACTTATATTTAAAGGAATAAGGCCAAACGGTATCATCTGCTAAAAAGTTATTTTGCAACAGTTTCTTAAGGGATTTTTCTGTCCGGACCATACCTATACATTACCGCAGAGTGACCTAAGCAGGACAAACCGCGAAGGGTGAATGGCCCTCTCACAACTCGCCATTATTGGTTCCGCTAATCCCCGAAAATATGGCCTCCTCGCCGGGGCGCGCAAGCCAAGTGAAGCGGCGACCTCCACGCCGCACAGTGGGTCAGAAGACCGATGAGGTGGTCAAAATTCTAGACGCGTTTAGAGCTCCAGAATCGCTAAGTGGGACTCGAATCGAACCTGTGACCCCACCAATGGATTGCTCTCCGAACGAGGAATCCATTGGTCGGGTCACACGTTCGGTTCGAGTCCCATTCAGCGACTCTGGGGCTAAAGACGCGTCTGGAATTTAAGGGGCTAGATCACCCTCCCGGAGGTGCGGCGTTGGGGCCGCGCGGGTCCGGCCCCCGCACGGGGTATAGCGTGGGCTGTTCCGGTCAATACTCCGTGCACATTTCCTTTCCTAAAAGTGTACGCATTCCCCGAGAGATAGCGCTCTTAGCGGTACTCTGTCAAAAGCACCTTGTCTTTTTTCTCTCCTTGCAAAAGCATAGGCCAGCGCGTCCCTTTTCCTATTTTCTTTCATAAGTTTACAGCGTACTTGTCAGCTGTCCTGCAGCGAGTGCAGGCTAGTGCAGGCTGCAGGCCTGGGCGAAGCCCCCACCCCCCCCCCTCCCCTTCGCACCTCGGGCGCGGGGCGGCTCGGCAAGGAGGCGGCCGGGCCGGGCCAGCCAGAGCCAGACTCCTTCCAGACGACCGGCGGACGACTCCTGTCAGTCACACAATTCGAGTGCATTGCCTCCGTGCGGACTGCCAATCGAGGACAGCCGCGCGAGCAGAGGCCCTATGCATGACAAAATAACTTCATGGAAATTCGTAATTTTCAAAAATTGGTCATTAGAATACACACGCTAAATGTATTTGTAACATTTTGTGCGAAAAATTTGCACAAAGTTAAACCTACGCAAAATTCGCACGATTTTGTGCGCATTTGCGCACAATTTGGCTCAAAATTGTGCGCAAATGCGCACAGAATCGTGCGAATTTTGCGTAGGTTTAACTTTGTGCAAATTTTTCGCAAAAAATGTTACAAATACATTTAGCGTGCAGTACATTGATTACACTGCGATTCAGGATGGAAGGCGGCTGGCGTTGTGGCGGTGGTAGATGACAGCCGACTACCTGCATGTGGCCCGAGGTCCGCGTGAGGGTGGCGTGGGTCGAGAGACCCACCTATTGTCCCTTTGCATTTATAATGACCGTGGAAAAGTCTCATATTGTAACTTGAAATTGGTAAAATTTCTACAAACTGAACGCAAATTTGGACCCACACGAAAAAACTGACTCGGTTTAAAAAAAAATTGAAACTTGTGCCATTATTTTTCGTTGACCCAAATTTGGGATGGTCTTTGGTTAAAATTGTCGTAGCGACATGTCGTTTTCACAAAAATCTATAAAATTGTATGAACATTTTAAAACACGTGTCAGCTTCAATACCTGTTCCAAATTTCAAGTTGCGATTTGGTCCCGCAGTTAGGAGCTAATTATTATTCCTTGGCCTTTTGTCCGACTGCGAGGGTCGCTCGCCACCCGCACAATGGGGTGGGGCTCGGGGGTCCGTGTCGATGGGTCCAGGACGGGCCAGGTCAGAAATGTTGCTGCGGTAGCTGGGGAGGCGTAGCAAGGCGACAAAAATTGCCGAGCCGCCTTCCATCCTGAATCGCAGTATAGGATGCAGTGAACCGGCAGGCAGTCGTTGCGCGGCGGCCGCGCGGTGGAAGTCCCAGCCGAGCGCGCGCAAAGCTGCGCCACCTCAGCGGCAAAGTCTCAGATTTTGCATCCGAAAGTAGTGGCCGTCCGTCTCCCTCGCGCCCGTAGCCAGCCAGTGAGTGCGAGTGAGGCGGCACCGCCACGCTGCCGCGCCCCGCACGCAGCGGCAGCCAGCTGGCCCGGCCCGGCCCGCGCGCCGGCACCGAAAATCGAGATATGACTTTCATTCTTTTTTGTAATCTGGTTGAAATTTTCTGCTCAGCCCATTTTTGAAAACAGACTGGATAAATTTTAGGTCAATCAAGTTGTTCTAAATACGAGCTACTCGGCGCTCAATACAAAAGCAGGGCCAATGAAAAGGGACACAGACCCTTCCCGGCGGAGTCCGGCCCGGGCTGCCACCCTCGGCAGCAGGTAGTGGCCCTACCACGGCCGCGAGCATCGCCAGGCTTCTTCCGAGCTGAGACCCAGCGGCTCCGGCTCCGTGCGGGGGAGAAGGGAGGCGCACGCAGGCTGGCCGGCAGGCAGAGACAATATGTACCCGACAAGCTGCACTTGCAGTCCGTCATAAATCTGTCGCGCCGCCGCCACCAGCCTGCACGTAGTTCCGAAACCTTCCGCCGCGCCACATCTCAGAGCACCACGAATCGACCGCCAAATTCAAAACGAGTAAAAGTATGGGAAAACAGTACTTTACTTGTGCAGCTCACCCTCAGAAAGTATCGATACCACAACAAATCTGGAGGTATATTTGTGTAGGGGAAAGACGTGCGCAGATCTTGCGGTACCTCTGGGAGCGAAATTCCATGTGCATGTCTGCCAAATCTGGAGTCAAACTTTGGCCAAATTTTGGCCCAACTTTGACCAGCTTTTTGAACTACAGAAAGCTTTGCAACGAACTTCGGAGGTACCGCAATGCCTGGGCGCTCAATTTTACTGCAGGAATATGTTTTTAGTTTTGGTCTACGTTTCGTACTTTGGCCGGGTGAGCTGCACGAAGTTTGAACACTTCAATGCTCAATAACTTTGTTCAAATTTGAACCAGCTCCAAAAAAACTTGTGGTGTGCATCAAAATTGTGTTCCGAATACGTGTTCAAAATTTTAGCCCAATCCGTTGACTGGAGTTTTAGGTGATCTAGCACCTTAAAACGCGTCTAGAATTTTGGCCGCCTCAGCGGTCTTCCGACCCACTGTGCGCCGCGCGCTCTGTTTGCTCTACACCTCGTTTCTTCCGGCCCGGCCTGCGTCCAGGCGTCGGGGGAATAGATTTATGTGGCGTGCGCGTGCGTGCGCTGGCCATCATTTTTTGAGCGGCGGTGCTGTGCGGTGCCCACTCCGCGGAGCCAACCACCGTGAGCAGCGCGGCCACGCGTCGCGGCCTCCCAGATTATACGGACGCCATAACATTTAGTGCCAATGAGTGGAAACGCCGTCGTAATGCGCCTCACTTACCTCGAAACGGGGAGATTTATCTCCTGTTTCCTTGTTTTCTTTTCTTATTTCTGTCCGGACTCACATATTTTGAGGGCACCGGTCTGCATTTTCTCATTCGGTGGTGTGAGTTCTCGTATTCATGGGGGGAGCCCTGGGGGACGCGGCGGCGATCAACTTTGAGAGCACTTGGCTTCCACGGACGAATCTCTGCCCTCGACAACATACTCATTCCTCGCGCACGCACTGCAAAAACTGTTTTCTCACGATCGGGAAAGAAATGAGTTTATTATCACTACCATGCGCGAGTGCTAGTGATAGTCATCACTCACACACCCACACACTTCCGCGTATATAATAGACGAAGAAATGCAACAATTAAAGACGTGTGGATCCGTTACTTTAAGGATGATTCACCAGCAGTGAGCACACTTGTTTGTTAGACGCAACCACATCACGTAAGTGGAAAAAATGTAAAATATGCACGACTAAGTCTCGAGTGCAAAGCAAAGCCTCTACAGCGGGCCGAGCGACTGGCTGGCTCGGCGACAGTGTGCTGCACCCCGCTGCACGGTGTGTAATTACCGTGTCCATTGTGAGGCCCTGGTCGGCCTGGTGTCCGGCACCGGGTCATTCCCTGCTGCTTTTGCATACAACGACGTCCCGGGGGTGTTTATTGGCTAGTTACAGCGCTGCAGTGGGCCGATTCCGAGTCTCGGCTCGCCCTGCCTCTCTCGCACTCCGACCCACAGTGGGTCAGAAGACCGGTGGAGGCGACCCAAATTCTAGGCGTCTGAGCCCTCTAGACTCGAACCGAACGTGCGACACCATCAACGGATTCCTCGTTCGGAGAGCAATCCATCGGTGGGGTCACGCGTTTTTCGTTTCGAGCCTCATTTAGCGACTCAGGAGCTCGAAACGTGTCTACAGTTTTCACCGCCTCCAGCGGTCATCTGGCCCACTGTGCGAGCCCCCCAAGGGTGCGAGAGAGGCAGGGTGACCCAACCAACCACTGTGCAGAATCGCTCCGCTGGCCGCGCCACCGGGCAAGACCGGGCAAGACACGTCTTGCGACGCCATTATGCTCAATTTGCAGGCTAATTTGGGGAAAAGTGTGTCGCCGTGCGGGACGCGCCGGGACAACGGACTGACTGATGAGGGCGTGATTTAGGGCCGTTGGGGAGGCCAGGGGGAGGGGGGGGGGCCGCCGAGTGCAACATGGCGCCCCAATCACACGGCGACTTTACTGCAGGGCCGTAAGTTATGCATTTCACACTTGCAAGGCCCCCTCTCTCTCTCACACACACAAACACAACCTTTCACCCCCCCCACTGGAAATGATACTGACCGAAACCTGCGCATGCGTGTGAGTATATGTGTGTGTGTGTGTGTGTGTGCGTGCGCGTGAGTGAGTGAGTGAGTGTGTGTGTGTGTGTGTTAGTGTGTAGTATTTTGACGGGCCGGCAGCAGATGCCTGTTCCCCCTTAAACACCTCACTTGCATTCACACACACACCTACACACACACACACACACACGCGCGCGCGCGCGCACGGCGGCCTTGCTGGCTGATGAAGTTATTACGGAGACGGCGGCTCGCCCGGCTGGTTGGTTGGCTTCCCCCCTCTCCCTCCCCTTCCCCCCTCCTCCTCTCCCCCCTTTCCGTGCACCTTCTCGCTCGGCTCAGCGTGGCGCATCCTCTATACTTCACGCAGTCTGGGAAACCATTAATAGAATAATTACTCCGCCTGAAATATTGTGTGAGAACAAAGACGTTAAAGTGAAATGTGGTCGTGTAGAGTGTCGGTGGTTTTGTGGGTGGGTGTGTGTGTGTGTGTGTGGGTGTGTGGGGGGGGGTGAGGGGTGTGTGTGTGTGTGTGTGTGTGTGTGTGTGTGTGTGTGTGTGTGTATGGAGTGCGTGTGCGTCGAATGCTCACCTCACGTGAGGCTTCGAAAATGCTGAGAAACATTATATTTTGTGGGGAAAACATTTTGGGAAAAAATGAACCATATCCTGGTGGGTTTTTGAACCTTTGACTTACATTAACGGCACACCCTAATAATTTAGGGTCGCGGCTTGGTCCTTGGGGTCGCCCGGGGGTCGCGAACGCGAAGTGCTACCTTAGTCCAGCCGCCAGATTAATGAAAAATAAAATCCCCATCAAGAGCATAAGGCTACTTCAATAATTCAAAAATAATTTCGTTCATTTTTGCAGGAGAAAGGTTATTTGTGTGCAGTGCTTTCCCGTGTTCTGCTGCTTTCCATCTAACCGCTGGCGAGCTAAGCTCAAGCACTAGCCACGGCGCAGAGAGGCATCCACCCAGGTCATCGGGCCAGATTGCGACGTTTCCAATTCAGGCAAGAGGGCTGCAACCCTCTGCTGGCGTCCTTCTCCCTCGGCCTCGGCAGGCCACTGCATGGTACAACGGAGTCTCGCCACCTGTCACCTAGACGTTTTATGTACCTCATGTGAGTAAGAGAAGACACCACCGCGAGCGATGCCCAACAGTTGGTGTGCGTACCTTTTCTCCAAATATATTCCAAGTGCTCTAAAGTCAAACAAAAATCAAAACACAAACAAAATGTAAAACGTTCTAAATTCACTCAACCAAAATTCTCAAACAATGTAAAAGCCAAATAAAATGCTATTGCTTTCTTATTGTAAATCACGCAACAAAACGGTGGCCCAATTGGTAAACGCTTTGTTTGTCTTTACGTAACAGTAAATTCTAAATCGTTGCAAAATGTTCTATAATATTAATTTTAAAAAATTAAAAAAATGTATAGTAAAATTAACATTGTCATAAACTGTAACAACTGCCATCTGTCAAAAGTACCTGTAATATTCAAAAAGTTGAAACAGATATCTGTAGCAATGTAAAGTAGGGTCACCAACAAAAAAGAAGAAAAAACATGCTGTACAAAAACCAACAGTTTAAATGTTCCCTGCTTTTATCTTTGACAAAAAACAAATTTTACAAAAAAAAGAGCGTAGAGGATTGCATACTAAGTCTGGACTTCCAGGGGTTCAACACCCGTTGTGTGTATTTTTCTTTTATTTTTTCCTCATGAAAGCTTCTGTGCGAGAAAGGTTGAGAACCGCTGCCCTTGCCCTAGATATCTCGCGGCACCTTTTTGCGCTGATCAACTTTATTGACTCATCGACGTCGTGGATCCCCGCGGCCCCCATGGCGGGTTCCGACGCCCCGCCCCGGCCAGCCCCGCCCTGCCCCGCCCCGCCCCGCCCCGCCCCGCCCCGCCCTGCTGCCGACGACGGCGCTACTATAGCGGTCGAGCAGACGCTGGCGGCGCCGCGGTAGTTCTCAGCACGCCAAAGTAAATTGCAGGTTGTACACACTGGAAGCGTTGGAGGCAGTCACATTACTGAGATGTATGTGCTTTACGCACACCATGCGGGCTGGCGGGGCTGGCGGGGCTGGCGGGGCTGGCGGGGCTGGCGGGGCTGGCGGGGCTGGCGGGGCTGGCGGGGCTGGCGGGGCTGGCGGGGCTGGCAGCCACGTCTTGTCTAGCGCTGAGCACCCCGCGCTGCCGAGATAAGGGCCCCTATCAAGCCGCTGCTGCTGCTTATCGACAATCATCGCGCCGCCGGAAGCGCGCGAGGACGTCTCCGGAGGAAGCGGCGGAAAAGCGCGGGAAAAGCGCCAACAAGGAAGGCAAACACGCTTTCCCTCTTCCTAAATATCAGTCTCTCCAACAACAGCAAAAACACTAAAACAAATCCCCCTCTTTATTCAGGAGGGCTGTGAACAGTGTGGCTTTTCTCTTGTACCTGCTGGAGGGGTCACGGAGGCGGCGGGAGTATAGTTCTAATGAAGACATTAGGAGCTAATGACGTTGCGGGGCGGGGCGGGGCGGGGGGCGTTTGGCAGGTGGGTGCCTCGGGTGGTAATAAGAAGTGTATCGGGGAAAAAGGGGGGGGGAGGAAGGCTCGGACCCGAATCGGAGAAGAATGTCGTCGCTCCCGTCGTATGGACAAAAGTCAGTGGGACAGTTTTCTCCAAAGTGTAAATAATAACAATAATAATGACAATAATGGTAACGAGTAGGTGCGTGGCATGATTACGGCGTCGCGGGGCGGGGCCGCGCAAAGAATGGGACCGAGACACGCACGCGGCGGCGGGCGGCGGGCGGTGGCCGTGGACCACAGTGGACCGCACCGACATACGACCGTCGTCTCGTTGACCCCTGGCCGAGTCCTGGCCGAGTCCTGGCCGAGTCCTGCCGGGATCGGGACTCGGTAATTGGCGTTCATTTATCAGGGCAATTAGCTGCGCAAGCGGCGGCACCATGGCGGCACGACGGCGCGCGAGAGAAACAAGGCGACGCGGCGAGATTGAAGGAGGCGCGCAGATTAGGCTGACTTTGCCGGCTCCGCTGCGGCTCTGTTTAACATGACAATGCGGCGGCGGTGCAACACGGGCCGGCCGGCCGGCCCTCGGGCGGCGTCACGGCCGCGGGGAGTGGCGGAGCGTGGCGGCAGGCTGCAGGGCTAATCGCCGAGGTGTGCATGTGCTTGTACGTACACGGCAAAACGGACCGCGCGCGCGCGTGTGTGTGTGTGTGTGTGTGAGAGAGAGAAAGGGAGAGAGAGAGAGAGAGAGAGAGAGAGAGAGAGAGAGAGAGAGAGAGAGAGAGAGAGAGAGAGAGAGAGAGAGAGAGAGAAAACGTATGCATGCACGGACTCGTGTGTGTGTGTGTGTGTTTGTGCGTGTGTGTGCGCGCGCGCGCTGCATAATAGTGAACACAGGCACCGCCTCCATGTCGGTGCATATGGGCTGATCACAGCCAGTTTAGTTTGATGTAATATTTATTATGGCAGGAGGGGGCGGGGCCGCGTGGCGGGGCGTGGCGGGGCGGGGCGCGGCCATGTCTGCAGCGCCACAGGGGGTGCCTGCCGCCCACGCGGCGCCGCGCCGCACGACGCGCCCAGCAAGAGACACACCGGACGCGCGCGGCGCCGCCCTGCTTGTGATTGAATTAGGCGGAATTAGGCCGTTGTCTGCCTGCCTGCGGCTCCCTGCCGTCTGCCGTGTGACAAGGGAAGGGCCAAGTTTGGCCGCGGAGGTGTTGCCCGCTTGAGATTCCATCTGGCCTGGCGTGGCGGTGGCGCCCCCTGGGGCCGAGGGCTGCCGGGGGCTGCAGAGGGCACGCACGCCGTGGAGGCGGCCGCCGGGGCGCGGGGGCGGCACGGCATTGTCTGCAGGCGGGGGGCGTGGCGAGGCGTGGCGGGGCGTGGCGGGGCCTGGCGGGGCGAGGCGCCAGTTGGCCGCACCGCGGCGTCACGGCGTCGGGATCAAGTTGTCTCCCCGCCTGATTGCGTGTTCTGCTGTCGTTAAGAATCCGTTACCTGCCCCCTCCCCGCCGAGCACCACCTCGCTGGCCTGCCGCGTCGCCGCGACGTGCTGGACGCTCTCGGGCACGCGGGCCGCGGGCCCCACCAGCCCGACCAGCCCCACCAGCCCCACCGTAGCCCCACCAGCCCCACCAGCCCCACCAGCCCCACCAGCCCCACCGCATCAGCGATAATTATTGGCGGCATTTCAAATGCTCGCATCGCGCCGCGGCTCGACCCTCGGCCAACAGCCGCCGACACGCGAGGGACGTGTGTTTGAGCGTGTGTGTGTGTGTGTGTGTGTGTGTGTGTGTGAGTGTGTGTGTTCGCACTCCGAAGAACGGATTGCCACCCTGGCGCCGTCGGCGCACGCACCCCTATGCCCAGGCCGGCCGTGGTTCCGAGAGGCCTGCGGGGCGGGGCTGGCGGGGCTGGCGGGGCTGGCGAGGCGTACCAGCCCATTACAAACAAGCGAAACGCAGAGGCGGCAAAGGCGGCCGAGCCAACAAAAACAATAGGAGAGTCCGGGCTGGACGGGCCGTCGGCCGGCGCACTGTTAGGGCCGGGCCCCGGCTTATCAAGAAAATTGAGCAATTATTAGGGCTATCCGTAACGCGGCATCGCCGTCAGGCCGCAGCCGCCTTCGCCTGCATCGCCCTCCCTCCCGGCCGCTTCCGCCTCTCTCTCTCTCTCTCTCTCTCTCTCTCTCTCTCTCTCTCTCTCTCTCTCTCTCTCTCTCTCTCTCTCCCTCTCTCTCTCTCTTACACACCCATGCAGCCGTCGCGGCGAGGCGCTGTCGCTGCGACGGGTTGCCTGACTCGAGAGCGGGGACTTCACAGATGCTCTGCCTCTCTCGCACTGCTACGCACAGTGGTCCGCCGGCGGCCAAAACTCTACACGCGTTTTGACCTCCAGAGTCGCTAAATGGGATTCGAATCGAACGTGTGACACTACCCCCACCAATGGATTGCTGTCTGAACGAGGAACCCATTGGTGGGGTCAAACGTTTGATTCGAGTCCCATGTAGCGTCTCTGGAGCTCAAAACGCGTCTAGAATTTTGGCCGCCTCAACGGTGTTCTGGCCCACTGTGCTCTGCCTCTCTCGCACCCCTACAGAGCCGAAGGAGAGCCGTACATATCGGCAACAATAGGCACCCGCGGTCCGTGACGACGTGTCCGCCTGCCCTGGTCCCATTACAACCATTTCGCACGCGAGGCGCGGGCCGGCAGGCAGGGTCTCGCGGCCCACGCGCTCGCGCAGTTTATGAACTGCACGCGCTTTCCACGGTTATGAGAAATCGCGCAAGTCTGGCGGGCAGGCATCGATTGGCCGGCATAGCTGCGCGGCGGCGGCCCGGCCCGGTGCAGCGGCAGCGCCGCGAGGCCGCCCCAGTCCATGCACCCCCGTGGCCTGGCTGGCCACTTAGCACCTTCCTGACCAACCCTTCGGGGTCGGTCCGTCGGGACAGGACCCACTTAAGTCCTGATTTATCTGGCCTGGGCTGGCCTATTCATTAGTGCCAGCTGGGTGACGGTGGCCCCACAAAAAGCGCCAACGCGGCGCGCCGACGGGGCGTCATCGGCTGGGAGCACGGCGAACACGGAGTAGGGGCAAGAAAAAAGAAAAGAAAAACAGGTGGGTGTCGGGCAGCACAGCAGCAGCGCTCTTGTAAGTCTCTAATTGCGTGAAAAGTAAGGGATATAATCCCTCGGCCTATAACTTGTGGCGCCTCAAGTGCCTTGTTTGCTCCTCGGCTCCCCCTGCCCCTCGCCTCCCGGCTCGCTGATTAAATAATTATTGGCTTCCTCTGCAGCTGGCTGTGGTGTGCGAAGGACTGCGGGGTGCTGGCCGTGCTGGCGGTGCTGGCCTGGCGAAAACAGCGTGTTCGCACCGCCGACGGAACCAGACGGCGCAGTTTTAAACAGCGTTAAATACTCCCTTGGGAAAGGTTCTCCTCTCCACACGCGGTTTTCGGTCCTTTTTTTATTATTATTTTTTTTTTTTTTTTTAAATCCGCTGGCTTGCGATTGGCTCTGCCGATACGAACACTCAAGGTGTTAAACGTCTTTATTTTTTCCTCCTCAGGCCGTACGGCTGTTCGCTTTCTCGGAATGAAATATTAAATACCTGATAAACAAAGAGCCCCGCCCCCGCACGCTTTTTTTTTCACCCCTTGCCGTCCAAGCGCCCCGCCCCACCCCTGACATGCTAATGCCTCGCCCCGCGGAAAGAGCAGCTACAGGCCGGCCATAGACCAGGCCCAAACAGAGGCGCCTAACAGGCTGACACCGAACAGGGAAAATCCTTGACGTACACGTGGGGGAAGGTGAGGCAGCTAGTAACAGGAGGCAGTTCGTGACAATCATTCATTTTTACGCCATAGGTGCTCCTTAAGGAAATGTGAGTGCGACCCTTCTTCAGTTGTAAGGATCTTATTGATTTGCAATCGATCCGGACGTGACGGGTGCAGTACCTAGTATGACTTTGAGAAGGGACTGATAATTTCAAATTCTGTTACGTATTGCCCCACCCTCCCTTACGTGGCGCGATTCCTTGCGCCTTGCGTCTCTTGCGAGGGGTCCCTCACTCTGAATTCGCCTGTACACAGATTGTTTGATTGTGTCGGATTGCTTAGGATTCTGAATGATTTTTTCGCGCTTTTTGTCTACTTACAGGCGTATTCGACGCAAATTTGTTGGATTGTCTCCGCCTAGGGTCACTGCAAATCCAGTGGTAAGTTTGCTTGCCACAGAATCGGCAAGCCGTTTTAAATGCCAAAATTTGGCAAGCTTGGCCCGACTCACCAGCCCGCCAAAATTTGGCAAGCTTCTGAAGATTCCAGGTCAAAGCTTGCCAAATTTTGGCATTCAAAAAACAGCTTGCCAAATTTGCTGCAAGCAAACTTACCACTGGCTGTTGATTTGGGGACCCCTCGGTCTCCTGCATCCTCTGTACCGAGTAGTCGGCCATGTGTTCAGAGACAGAGAAAGAAGGGAGTGAGACGGAGTGAGAAATACGATTGCCCGCGGCGGCAACATAATGAGCAGTGCGATTGAATTGAGTGATGAGCGGCCGATACGTCCCGCAAGCGGGAAAAAGAGGGGGAGTCGTTGGCAGCCCTGCACGCCACCTGATTACACGTGTATCGTACCAACCTTGCGAATCAATTATCGGGGCAAAGTTGTCGAATGGGCGACGGGCATGCACGGCGTGACCGGTGCGCCGTGTCCAGAAGGGGTGCGGGCGGCGCACGCAGCGGCAGCGTGCTCGACACGGCCTGCTCCAATCTCGGCCAGCCGGGCCAGGCCAGCCGGGCCAGGCCACGGGCCAGGCCGCCGCGCGGCCGGCGTGTTTACAGAAATAAAGTTCAGCTCCGCGGAGCCATAACAGCCGCGAAGCACGCCGAAGCTGTCGTCTCGCCAAGCCGCGTTTTGAGAGGCGGGGCCAAGGTGGCAGCACTGATGATGGGAATGCGAGGCGGACGCGGCCAGCGGGCGGCACGGCGCGCCTCGCCTTCTGCCGCCGGTGCGTGCGCGCTACGCGATGCTCCGCACAGAGGGCGCTCCGGGAGGTTTTCTTAATTAAATAATTAAATAAGCACGCCGAGGCGGCGCCGCGCGCCGCGAGAGGAGAACAAGACTTGGAGTGCTCGCGCGGCGGCATTGACGGCCCTAGGCAGTCCGTGGGCGTCGCGGCGACGCACAGTGGGCCAGAAGACCGTTGAGGCGGCCGACATTCTAGACGCGTGTTGAGCTCCAGAGTCGCTAAATGGACTCGAATCGAACGCTTGACCCCACGAATGGATTGATCGTTTGGAGAGCTATCCATTGGTGGGGTCACACGTTCGATTCGAGTCCCATAGAGCGACTCTGGAGCTCAAAACGCGTCAAGAATTTTGGCCGCCTCAACGGTCTTCTGACCCACTGTGCGACGCGCCTCGGCGACGTGTCTCGTTAGCGCGCGGGCCGCGCCCGAAGCTACGCCCGGACGCCGCCCCGGACGCCACCCTGGGCGACAAGGACCTCGCTCCATTGTTCGCTGGCTGTCGCTCTATCTGCGAGGACGCTGCAGGGCGGGGCGTGGATGAAGGAAAATGTACAGTCGCGCGTCCAAACCCCTCCTCTCTCAGGATGTCGAAATGAAACACAGGACGTGCAAAGAGATATGTTTATTGATTCGCGGCAGTCTTGTCGTTCTTGCACTCTAACAGCAACAAACACTGTCGTCCAATAGACTAACAAATAAATAAAAACAGATCAGGAACAAACAAATACTCTCATCCGGCACCACAAAGCGGCCCGTCTTTACACAATACTATGTTCAATACAAAGCGGCGCGCTTTCTCGAATATACTATACACCGACGATGATTACACAGGCGTTCTGTACACCACCCCTACCTGAACACTACCCTACTAAGTCTTACCGTGCGGGCTGGGAATCATCCACCGCCCCTTGTGATATGGGAAAGACTACGACTCCACGACATAATGTATACTCTATAGGAACTGGGCCGCGTTACGGGGCGTCCTGGCGGCCGCGGCGCGGCGACGGCGACCTCCTCGACAGCAGGGACTCGATGCTGAAGGGGTTGAGGCGGCGCCTGGTCACCCCGTCGGCCAGCAGCACGGTGGCGGGCGCGGGGAAGGGCAGGCAGGCCAGGCGGACGGGCTTGAGGTCGGCCAAGGGCAGTAGGGACGCTCTCCGCCGGTCCAGCTGGCTGCCGGGCGACCCCGGGGACGCGGGGCTGCGGGGCGGGGCGGGCCCCGGCGGCCCTGGGCTGCACGGGCTGCAGGGGCTGCGGGGGCCCAGGGGTGAGCCCCGCTTCACGTAGTTGACCGCCTCCAGGACCTCGCTGCGAGCAAAGGGGGCGTTAGACAGACAGACACACACACACACACACACACACACACACACACACACACACACTGTTATGGGGGATAATTTGGCGATTGATACACTATCCACAACAACTCTCACTTTTGTTTCTGATCACTATTTATCACAGACACACAGACACACAGACACACAGACACACAGACACACAGACACACAGACACACAGACAGACACACACCCACACACACACACGCACACGCACACGCACATCATCAATCCTTTCGGCGCGGCGACCGCACGGCGCCACACGGCCGTGTCGCCGCGTCACGTCTCGTCACGTCTCGGCCCGGAAGGTCACCCGGGGCAAGCCTAGGGCGAGCCCAGGGCGAGCCGAGCTCATCACGCGCCACGCGCTGCGCCGCTGCCACGCCGCGCTCCGTGATCGATTATAATTACCCCCCGACCTGCCCGGCCTCTCGGCCTGCTTTCCACCAGCCTCGACGACGCGCTGCACGATCGAACACAAAGCCTGACACTCATTGGCCGCCAATTATGCCGTATTGATGATGTCAGCCACCAATCCGATTACCATACCGCCGCGCCTGAACGGCCTGCGCGTCAACGCCAACCGTTTGAAAGCGCCGCGGGCCTCGGTTCGAATCCAACATTTGTCATGATGTTTTATTTTTATTTTAGTATGAAACTGACCTGCTTGGCGGGTGGTGCTCGTCCTCGTGGCGGTCCAGGGACAGCAGGTGATGGTGGTCGTCGGCGTCGTCCGCCTCGTCGCCCACCACGTCGATCTCGCGGTACGAGTCCCGCGGGCAGCCGTCGCCGGCGTCGCCCATCCGGGAGCTCATCTCGCTGCAGCCGCTGGACCAGTCGCAGGAGAGCTGCGAGGCGGGGACGTGCCAGCTCACGCCCTGCTCCGCCGCCTTGCTGCCGGTTCTTTGGTGAGTGTTGTTGTTGTTGTTGTTGTTGGCCGCGCTGCTGTTGTTGTTCTTGCTGCTTTTGGCGCGCTGCTGCGCCTCCCACTCCACCCGCAGCGTGTCCATGTCCACCGTGATGCCCTTGGCGGCCAGCTTCTTCTGCGCGCGCGCGCGTCGCGAAAAAGCATTCCGTTAGTGCAAAGTGGAAAGAGAGATAGATGGGAACTCGGAGAGCGGACAAGACGAACGCAAAGTGGAAGGAGATGGGAATTTGGAGAGCGGACAAGACGAACGCAAAGTGGAAAGCGACACGTACCTGCTGTCGCTCCAGCGACTTCCGGATCTTCTTCTCCCGGCGGTCCTGCTCCTTGCGCCGCAGCTCCTCCTCGGGGATGGGCTGCCCGCTGCAGGTCTGGGGGTGCGCGTTGTGCGCCGGCCGCCCGGGGCCCTTCTTGGTGTGCTCCTTCTTGCGCCACTTGGCCCGCCGGTTCTGGAACCACACCTGCAAGGCGAAACAAAGCCTTTCTCAAAGCAAACGTCCGCGCCAAAGCCAATCATGATTGCAGCCCAATTTCTCTCTCCGTCCCGGGCAACCGTCTTTTTTGTTTTAATTTTTTGGCGTGGGCTACCGAAGGCAGGGAACAGTGGGCCAGAGGACCGGTGGGGGCGGTCGAAATTCCGGACGGGTTTTGAGCTCCAGAGTCGCTAAATGGGACTCGAACTGAACGTGCGCCCCCACTAATGGATTGCTCTCCGAACGACGGATCCAGTGGTGGGGGTCACACGTTCCATTGAAGTCGCATTTAGAGACTCTGAAGCTCAAAACAGGTGTCGAGTGTTGGCCGCCTGCGCCGGTCTTCTGGCCCACTGTGCACGGGGTACCGAGAGTGACGGGTCGTACCGGACACCGCACCGCGCGGCGAAACGCCGCCGGCCTGTTACACTGTTACGCCGGCAGCGGGCCGCTCTTCAAAATCCACTCCTGTCTCATCAACAACAACGTCATCATCGCCCTCGTCGTCGTGGCTGCTGTTTTTGCCGGCAGCACATCCATCATGTACGCGTCCGGGAGGCCGAGGCGCCACGCGTCGCGCACCAGCCGCTCCTCCCTCCCCCTCCCCTCCCTCCCCTCAGCGTCGTGCTGCGTTCAAATGGCCCGGCCGGCGCCGATAAGCTGCGATTGTTGTGCCTTACCGCCACCCTGGACTCCTTGAGGTCGAGCCGCAGCGCCAGCGCCTCCCGCATGAACACGTCAGGGTAGTGGCTGGCCAGGAAGGCCCGCTCCAGCTCCTCCAGCTGCCAGCTGTTGAAGTTGGTCCGCGAGCGCCGCCGCTTGGACGCCTCGTCCTCGCCGCCGTCTGCAATCGAAGCGCGAACAAGGAATGGTGAAGTTTGAAACCCCGACAGTTAAAATTGATTAAAAACAACCAAAAATGCAGAAAAAGGTCTACGCGACGAGTTCCTGCTGTGTATACGACTCGGTAGCGCGGCCGCCGAGCATAGCAGCAGCATAGCAGGAACGGTAATCACGCGAGGCCAATGAGCCGCGAAGAGACTCCCCCCCCCCTCTCCCCCCGGTCCTTCCCTCCCGCGTCTCACATCGGCCGGCCAGTACCGAACCGCTCGGCTCAACCACTTCGCGCCGCTTTTTTGGCACCAATTTCTCATCCATCTGCCTGTCCGTCCGGCTGTCCGGCCGCCCGCCCGTCCGCCCGCCCGTCCACAGCACCGCGGCCTCCACGACGGCCTGCAGCAGTCCCGGTGATCGAGAATCCTGAATTCCGAGTCGCCCCAAAGTGTTGAATTCAATACTCGTTTTTAAAGAGACGGCGCGAACCCGAGCAAGTCTCGAGAATCGGATCGCGCGACTCGGAATTCGGGACTTTTGTTGACCGTGTACAGAGGCCAGCTTCTTTCAATGGGATTGATCCGCCCGCGGACGCGCACTGCGCCCTCGCTACGAAACCGCTCGGCAATAACCAACCAAAACCTCAAAATTAAGGGTAAAAAAGCGGGGAAAAAAGCCGAAAAAAATAAAAGAGTGGACGCTCCGTGTCCTGTTTGACGGGCAGGTAAGTGGCGCGAGGTGGTTGCGGTCGCGGTGCGCTATGGGACGCTCGGCTCCTTCCGTTATCCTTATTCAATCGCGGCCAGGGCGGCCGGGCATGGCCCTCTAGGCGCGGCGTTGACGCAGTGCACAGTGGGCCAGAAGACCTTCGAGGCGGCCAAAATTCGAGACGCGTTTTGAGCTCCAGTCACTAAGGGACTCGAATCGAACGTAGTGTGACCCCACCAATGGACTCCTCGTTTGGAGAACAATCCATTAGCGGGGTCACGAGTTCGATTCGAGTCCCATTAAGCGACTCTGGAGCTCGAAACACGTCCAGAATTTTTGCCGCCCCAACGGTCTTCTGACCCTCTGTGCGTTGCCGCGGTGACGCCCGGCGCGGCCCGCGTGCTTGTTGTCACCGCGGCGCTGTTGATGGCACATTGTGCAGGCCTCTCAGTGCAGACTGTCGCGGCGCTTCGCGGCCCGGCCAGGCGGAACGCGGAATGCGGCACCAGGACGCCGTCGCCGCGCGCATCCTCCTCGACGGCGACCTGGCGACCGGAGTCCATCCATCAGCACGGCGCGGTGCACACAGTGGGCCAGAAGACCGTTGAGTCGCGGCCAAAATCTCAGACGCGTTTTGAGCTCAAGAGTTGCTAAATGGGACGCGGACCGAACGTGCGACCCCACTAATGGATTGCTCTCCGAACGAGGAACCCATTGGTGGGGTCACGCGTTCGATTCGAGTCCCATATAGCGACTCTGGAGCTCAAAACGTGTCTGGGATTCTGGCCGCCGCAGCGGTCCTCTGACCCACTGTGGTGCACAGGCTCCGGCCAAGAGGAGCATCGCGGCTCCAATTGATTGATTGAATCTGGATGCAAGTGAGATGGATCGGGCGATCGCGCCGTTTGGACAAGGCGCGGACAATCGCCGTGATGGGCGACGGCAATGCGAGGGGGCGAGAGAGATGGCGTTGCGTTCGGAGAAAGAGTGTGAGCGCGAGAGAGGGGTCCCACCACCCTCCGGCCTCCCGTCCGGCCCACCGTCCGGCCCACCGTCCGGCCCACCGTCCGGCCCACCGTCCGGCCCACCGTCCGGCCCACCGTTGCTGGGGGGTGGTTTCCTTTGCGGACACCGGAGCGTGATCACACTACGTCCTGAACACACTTAAAACCCTAACAATGAGTTCTTTGTAGCGAAAAAAAAAAACGTTTCTTTGAATTGACCTTGCAACTCGAAGTCAATTTACCTCCGTTTTTAAGTGGTTTTCCTGGCCCTGGGTTCGAAGCCAACCAACCCCAAGTTGGAATTTTTTTTCTTTGCTTTTTTTCAGTTTTCTCTTCGTTGTTTAGCGCTTTGGCGTGACCGTGGCGCCAACAACAACAGACTAGCGGCTAAGTGCTGTTCGGTGCTTTGGGGACCCTTAATATTTACGTTGACGGCCGTGCGTACAGTCGGGGTCGGCTGGCCCCGTGCGGCGCGCACGCGATCTTTAATAAAGCCCGGCAAAATGACGTGTCGCTGTCCCACGAAATTGATTCCGATTTCCCCGACGAGACGCACGGCGAAATTCCGCCGGTACGCTATTGCACAGTGGGTCAGAAGACCGCTGAGGCGGCCAAAATTCTAGACGCGTCTTAAGCTCCAGAGTCGCTAAATGGGACTCAAATCGAACGTGTGACCGCATCAATGGATTGCTCTCTAAACGAGGACTCCATTGGTGGGGTCACACGTTCGATTCGAGTCCCATTTAGCGACTCTGGAGCTCAGAACGTGTCCGGGATCTTGGCCGCCTCGACGGTCTTCTGGCCCACTGTGCATTGCCCCCCTCGCACTCCCGCACGCAAAATAGCGCGAAAACAAGAGGCGGCCGTCGCTTCAAAGCATTATGGAGACTGCCGGGAGCGGCGGCGGCGCGGGGCCGGCCACTTTGGCGAAAGGGGTAAAACTGGGTGTAACAAGGGCAGGCCGGGCCAGGGCTACCATGACTGCGAAATGAAAAGTTGGCATGTCCGCCCGCACTTTGCACCCTCATTTGGAGTTCCAAGTGAACAGCAGCGGAAGGGGGGCGGGGACGGAGGGGTTGTTGTTTTGGGCCGGAAGCGGAGAGGGGAACAAGACTCGAGACGGACGGAAACGACGCGCAGCCTTCGCCCTCCGCAGAGGACTGCCGAAATATTCTTTTTCCTCCCCTCGCCCAATGTTCCTCCTAGGCCGCCCCGCCCCGCCCCACCACACCCCTCCCCGCCCCGCCCCGCCCGTGCCCCGCACCTGCCTCCACCGTCGTCGTGCGCCGGCACCGCCCGCCCGCCTGGCATTAAAACATTATATCTCATTATTTTATAATCCGAGCGTATTATTCACAAATTGTCGGCCGTTTAGCGTCACTAGGCCGCGACTCGCGGCCCTGATGGCTGTCCGTCGCTCGCTGTCGTGTCTGTCGCTGCCTCCCCATATTGTCGCCGTTATGTTAATGTAACCGGAAAGTAATGGCCCCGCGGCGTCGGCGTCGTGGCCGCCGGGCGGGCCGGCAGGGCGGGCCGGCAGGACGGGTCGTTCGGCTGGCCAGCCAAACCGTTCGCTTATTCGCCGCTTCCTGATTTCGTTGTTTGTTTGCGTGCATGTCGCGAGTCCATCCGACAAGGCCGAAGCGTGGTCGACGAGAGGCCGGCGCGATCACCTTAAATCGAATATCAAGCTGGGCGTCGATGATGGCCAGGAGTGTGGCGCTGCCACTCACCTGTGTCGCCGGCCTTGTCGGCGTCCTCCATGGCCGCGCGGTGGTCCCGGGTCCAGGCCGGCCTCCGGTCCAGCGGCACCGCGGACGACGGCGGCATCGGAGGGCTAGCCGACGACGGCCCCTGGCCCGGCGCTCCGGAGGGCGGCGGCAGCGGCGGCAGCGGCGGCCCCGCGAGGTGTCCGAAGCGGATGCCCTGCGGGCCGAGCAGCGCTGGCGGGAAGCCGAAGGCGCCCAGGTTGACGGGGAAGCGGAACTGGGACGCGTGGAACAGCTGCGACATGGGGTGGCCCGCGGGTGGGCCCGGCGCCCCGGGCAGGGCGGGCAGCCCGCGCAGCCCTTGGGGCAGCCCCAGCCCGCCGTACATGCCGAGCACCATCACACGCGGGGCGCATCCGGGCGGCGCGCCACCGGGCCGACCAGGGCGACGCTCTCGACGACGTCCGCGAGACACTCAGCGCGGCAGGGCGAGGCGCCGCACCGCCGACACGGCAGCCCCGCCATGGGATCCGCGACGACGCTCCGGCCGCGTCGCACCGCGCCAACCGCGCTAACCGCGTCGCGTCGCTGCTCGCTGCTCGCGTGGTCGCGACGCCTTGCCTCGCCATACGCCGCGGCCATACGCCTTGGCGCGCCGCGCCATGTGGCCGCCAGCTCCCCACCCCAGGCAGGCAGGCAGGCAGGCCGCCCCCCTCCAGCGGGCCCTCCCACCCACGCGCCGCGCTGGCCGCACTCCACGCCAGGCTACGCGCGGCCATCTCCCTCCCACCCCGCGCGCCGCGCGCTCCCGCTCTCTCTACCGCGCCGCTGCCATTGGCCGGCCGGCCGGCCGACGCCCAGCCCGGCGCCACGCCCACCGGCCCGCCGCCCCCGCCCCGCCACCGGCCCCCGCCCGCCGCGGGGGTGGACCTCTTCACTTACTCGCCTCCTCTCCCGTCCCTGCGCGGCCGAATTCACTCTAATGCCTGGCCAAATTCTATCCCACCTGCCCCTCCCCCGACACATCGCCCGGCCACCTCCAGCAGGACCTCGAGGGCCGCGGGCACGCCACCCCGCGCCGCCCCACCACGCCCCACCACGCCCCACCACGCCCCACCCCGCCACGCCGCGAACATTATCTATCTCTTTCACTGCTTCGCGCCATTACGGCAGGGCTGTTCTCGCGTGAGTCTGCCGAAAATCACTCACACTCCATGCCGTTACCGTTTCCGCTGCTGCCCTGCATGCCATACCTGTCCGTCAGCCAGAGCCAATAGGGCAATACAATTCCCTAGCGTAGGGGCTAGCACGCTCGTCAACGGCCACGTGGGTCCCTGGTTCAAATCTACTTTCACCGTCACCCTTTTTGTCGGATCTCTTTGCAGAGCGTTTTCCGTTTGACAGAGAGGGGTGCGCCGACGGGTCACGTCTGTTCGGCGTACGGCTGCATTGGCGGAGCCTCCCACCCGCCGTGGCGACGCGGACGGCGACGCTCGGCTCGCGTTTCGTAATGCGAAGGCGTGGCGGCGAGGCGCCGGGGGAGGCGCCGGGGGAGACGAGAGGCTCCCAAGTTAATAATCGAAAACAGTTTGTAATAACAAGACACTCCGCGCGCCGCCGCCTCTGGGGCTCGAGGGGGGAGGGAGGGGTGGGCGCCCCTGGCTTGTGGAGGGTGGGCCCCGGAGCGGTGATGGGCCAGCAACTTAGCGCGCACGACCCCAGCATAAGGGCCGCGCCAACCCCCACCCCCTCCCCCACCACCACACCCACCTCCCCCTAGTGAGCATCATCAGCTGCCCATAAGCCGGCCGCCACCCCCCGCAACCCCTCCGCCTCTTCACGCGAGGGGCAAAAGTTTTATTTCAAAGAGGAAGGAGATTCGCTGGCGTCACCCCAGCAGCAGTGCCCGCCTGCGTGCCTGCCTGCCTGCCGAGCACGGGGTATGGGTCACTTCCCTTTTTTGTGTCTTTTTTTTTCCTCTTCTTTTTTTTTTGCTCGCTTGGGACGACACGACGAGGCTAGATGTTCTCTGGCGCGGTTTTCAACGAGCGAGTTTTCCTTTTCCAGTCGAGTTTTCTTCGCCGAGCGCAAGTTTAGATGAGGTGAAGTAAGCGTAATGTCGCTGTGCGCGCGGAACTCCGGCGCCCGGAGCCGGGCAGCCAGCCAGGCAGCCAGCCAGGCAGCCAGGCAGCCAGCCACGCCTCTCTCTTTTGCGCTCCTGTTTCATTTTTCAGAGCGTCTCAGCACCTGACAGCGCACACCATAACACACGCGCGCGCGCACGCGCTGTGGTTCCGCGTGACCCCTGGCCCACTGTGCCCACGGCCCACTGTGCCCACGGCATGCAGGGCAAACGGCCCAATCAGGCCGACCGGCCCGGCGGTCTAACGGCCGATCGGCTGCTAGTCGCTGTGACTAATGCCCCGGTGATTGGGGCTTAATTCGCTCACCACCCGGTTCACCGCGCACTTCACCGGGCGTCCGTCTGTCTGTCTGTCCGTCCGTCAGTCCGTCCGTCCGTCCGTCCGCTCGTCCCCGTGCAACAACTTTTGGAAACGGCCGCGCGCGCCCCAATCGTGCGTGACACAATAAAGTGTTTCCCTCCGGCGCAAAATAAAATAAAACTTTTCGGGCGCGATTCCCACATGTTTCGGGATGCCGCGCTCCGCTAATCGTGCATGAAATAGGGCCGTCCTGCACCGCTGCCTGCGTGTGCACGCGCGCGCGTTTGTGTGTGTGTGTGTGTGTGTGTGTGTGTGTGTGTGTGTGTGACGCTCCGCTTCCCAGTGGCGGTCCATTTTCCGCCGCTTCATTGATACCATCAATAGCCGCTGGGCCGCCCATTACAACACATGCGTTCGCTGCGTTCGCCCTTTAACGTGCCCGCGTTTTTTTACACCCGCGCGCCTTGTTCAAAATGAAACGATTTCCGGTTCCGTTCTCCGGTGGTAACTAGGTCCGTTTTTTTTTTTTTCGTTGTTGTTTTTGAGTGGAACGTAATAGGGGTGCACTTAGTGGCGCGCTCCCAAGATGCTGCGGGGGCCCGGGGGGCGCGATGCGGGCCCCTCCTGGTTTTGGCGCTATACTAGGCGCCCTGCTCGGCCCGGGGGCTAATCATAAGGTGAGACAGCGGGCGGGGCGGGGTGGGGTGGGGCGGGGCTGCCCGTCGGAAACAGGCCCGCATTATCGCTTCCAAACTGTGTTTGTTTTCGGCCGCTCTTAATCTCTTTCCAGAAAGTAATCGGGGGGCCACGCTGTGGCCAGCGCGGCCGGCTAGATAGCCCGGCTAGGCTCCCATTATGCGCTGCACCGGAAAGGCGGCCGTCGTCCTCGTCGCCCTGCTGGCCGCGCCGAGAGAGAGAGAGAGAGAGAGAGAGAGAGAGAGAGAGAGAGAGAGAGAGAGAGAGAGAGAGAGAGAGAGAGAGAGAGAGAGAGAGAGAGAGAGAGAGAGAGAGAGAGAGAGTCGGTGTGATTGTTGACGCCGCCGGACTGCCGCCGGCCGGAAGACATGTGGCGAGCGCGACGGGCTGGAGGCTGCAGCGAGCAGGCGGACGCCCAGCGGGTAGGCTCCCGGCACGCAGCCGTGTAGGCCGGGAGGGTCTAAGCGGCAGGGGTTCGCGCGCTATCCTGTACTCGGCCCGCAAAAGGAACCCGGGCCGCTTGGCAACGTTGAACAACCCCACTGCGCGTCCGTCTAGAGTGTAGAGTCAGTGTAGAGTGTAGAGTCAGTAGTGTAGAGTCAGTGTAGAGCAGTGTGGCGATATAAGTAGGCAAAAATTGCACAGGTGTCGAAAGAGTTGTCTACCTCGGCCTGCCTACATCCCGTCAGCTGAGCCGAGAAATTGTCTAGTAGGCAGGCTGAGGTAGACAACCCGAGACAACCCTTTCAACACCTGTGCTATCGTGGGAATTTTTGCCTACTAATATCGCCACACTGGTGTAGAGTGTAGAGTCAGTGTACAGTGTAGAGTCAGTGTAGAGTCAGTGTACAGTGTAGAGTCAGTGTAGAGTCAGTGTAAAGTCAGTGTAGAGTGAAGAGTCAGTGTAGAGTGAAGAGTCAGTGTAGGGTGTAGAGTAAGTGTAGAGTCAGTGTAAAGTGTAGATTCAGTGTACAGTGTAGAGTCAGTGTAGAGTGTAGAGTCAGAGTAGAGTGTAGAGTAAGTGTAGAGTGTAGAGTCAGTGTAAAGTGTAGAGTCAGTGTAGAGTGTAGAGTCAGTGTAGAGTCAGTGTAGAGTCCGGGGACGGACACTCGGCCGGGCGGTAGGTGTTTGACGGCGTGCTGCTCGCTGTCCGCGAACCGAGGGCACCACGCCGCGCCGCGCCGGGTCGCCGCGGGATCGGAAATCATTTTGTCGGATCACGGAGTGACACAAAAGACTGAAAGCGAGCGGCCGGCGCGTTTGTGGGCAGCTTGCCGACGACGAATGCGATGAGCACCGCGAGGTCGCCGAGTCGGCCGGCGGTCGTTGTTTTTCGAGTGCGCGGCCCCGGTCGCCGCAGCAGAGTGCCTCCTCACGGAAGTCGGGTCACCGATAACGCGATGACCCGTCGGCCAGCGGCTCAAGATCGGTTGCGTCGCTCTGTCGCACATGCTCATGGCGCAGCCGAGTGCGAGAGAGACAGTGGTTCTTCGGAATGGTTCGGCGTGCACGACACCACGTCGTTCCTCTCTCTCCCTCGCTAGGTTTGGCGCGGGCGGGAGCAGGAGCTAGGCTGTCTGGCCGGCAGACTCCACTGCAAGAAAAAAGTGTGAATAGTACAACAAAAGTACAACAAAAACTGTTCAATAAAAGTACAACAGGGATTACAGAAAGTACAACGAGAATTGTACGAACCACAACGAGGCCTGGACTCCGCCTGGACTGCACGGCTCTCGTCATGCTGGTTCCATTGTACTTTGCACAACAATTGTTGCACTTTGTAAGTACAATAAATTCCTGATAAAAATTTGCCAGGAACTTGTGTACTTTTGTTGTGGTTTTTTCTTGCAGTGCCGCGGTCGCGCGTCTTTGCTCTCGTTTCGAAAGTCAGTAATTCTCTTTCTGTTCCAACTACTCGGCCGACTTTTCGAGCAAAACAAAAGGAACGCTGCTTGTTTTCGGTCCGACTAAAGAGAAGAGAAGACGGGGCCTAATCGGTGACAGGGCCCGCTTCTGACCTCGTGCACTCCTTCTACTCGGAGGATGATGAGTCACTTTGGGCCCCTAAAACTTTCCTTTCGCAATGTAGCGATATGCTCCTGTGCGTGCCATCAATCATCCGCGGACTTCCCCCTACCCCCCTCTTCCCCCTCCCTTTCCCCCCGCGAGTCCGCAGCCAATCACAGCGCGAGAGCGCCCCTCCGCCTGCTGGATAGTTTCTCTAGCTGCCCGGCCGCGAGGGCACAGCAACCGCAAGCAACAGACACCCCAGCAAAAACACGGCCAGCTTATCCGACAGGTGATCTGGCCCGCTGGACTTCCCTCGGCGGCGCGTCAGGTTCCATCCCGGCCGCCTGTCTGCTGCCGTGTCGCCCGGCGTGTTGCAGCCGGGCGCAGCGTAGTGGGCCAGAAGACCGTTGAGGCGGCCAAAACTCCAGACGCGTTTTGAGCTCCAGAGTCGCTAAATGGGACTCGAATCGAACGTGTGACCCCACCAATGGATTCCTCGTTTGAAGAGCAATCCATTGGTGGGGTCACACGTTCGATTCGAATCCGATTTAGCGACTCTGGAGCTCAAAACGCGTCCGGGAGTTTGGCCGCCGCAACGGTCTTCTGACCCACTGTGCGCAGCTCGCTCGCCGGACGCTGAGCCTGCCTGCCCTGTGCGGAATTAGTCTGCCATCAATCAACGCGCAGCGTGCCGCAGGAAGCGCGCTCGGACCGTCTCACTGTTACGCCCTTTTGCACAGTGGGCCAGAAGACCGGTGGTGGAGGCGGCTAAAACTAACTGTAGACGCGTTTTGAGCTCCAGAGACGCTACATGGGACTCGAACCGAACGTCTGACCCCACTAATGTAATGCTCTCCGAATGAGGAATTCATTGGTGGGGTCACACGTTTGGTTCCGAGTCCCAGCTAGGCGACTCTGGAACTCAAAACGCTTCTATAGTTCTGGTCCACTGTGTTTCGGGGCGAAGGCATTTGGACGAACACAGTCGGGTACAGGGACGGGGCCGCTTGCTGGTGGACCGGAGCGTCGTCCCCTGGTCCCCGGCCCACCATGCCGCACACACCCCTCTCATGTACGGGAGAGATTTACGAGACCAAAAAACAAACACGGGCCCACAAATTCACCTTGATGAGAAGGCAAAAAGCGTTTTAAAGCGAGGCGGCGCAGCAGGCGGGGTGGGGGACGCCCTCGGCCGGCACGAGGGAGAAACTCCGCCAGGGCATCCCCTCCCAACGACGCGGATTCAAACAGCAGCCAATAATCGAAAGAGGAGCATTTAATCAAGGAAATAATTACAGCGTCTAATAAGGGTCGGGCAGTGTGCCGGCCGGGGACGCGCTGGACAGCCTGGCTGGCTGGCTGGCTGGCGGGCTGCCTGGCTGCCTGGCTGCCTGGCTGCCTGGCCGGCCGCCGGCAGGACGGCCGCCCCCGGGGGTCCAATCGGTCAGCCGGGGGTGAGTGGCGTGGGGTGCGTGGGGCTCGGTCAAGCGAGCGGAGGGCGACACCGAGGAGCCCGTCCCACAGTGGGCCAGAAGACCGGCGGCGTTGGCGGTCAAACTCCAGACGCGTTTTGAGCTCCAGAGTCGGTAAACAGGACTCGAACCGAACGTGTGACCCCACGAATGGATTCCTCGTTCGGAGAGCAATCCATTGGTGGGGTCACATGTTAGGTTCGAGTCCCATAGAGTGACTCTGGAGCTCAAAACGCGTCCGGGATTTTGACCGCGTCCACCGGTCTTCTGGCCCACTGTGCGTCCGGCTGGCCAAATGGCAGCGAGGTTTCAACTACGGGCCGACGGGCCGGCCGGGGGACTCCGAGGCGGTGCTGCTTTATTTGCTTCTAACTGGCATCGACGCGTTGGGGTGAAATGCCGTCGGCGTGCCTCTGTGAGGTAGGTAGGAACTAGGTGGGTCTGAAATTGGAGGATCTAACCGTCTGCTCTGGTATTGTTGCTCACTATCTGGCGCAGCTCGCCCCCGCGCTGTGGAAGGTTTTTGTAATCCACTCACCCCCCCACCCCACCCCCACCCCCCACACACACGGCGTATCAGCAGACCGAGTTACAGTAATGTTTTCCACCCCATCCCGCCACAACTTACATCCCCTAATATTTCTGCGGCTTTGTCCCGCCGACATAACACTTTGTTTTAATGCGTCCCGTTCTGCCTGACGGTGCCGACGACGGCGACGGAATGCGTGATGCGTCACGTCGACGGCCGCTGGAGCCGCCGGCCGCCAGCGGGAACCGAACCCGCCACTTTTTTTGTCGCACCAAATCGGAAGAGGTGTTTTTTTTTTGTTGTTTTTTTTGGTTATTTTTGGCGTACGGGTGGTTAGGATAGGTTAGGTTGAAGGCGTGAATCCAAAGAGGACTTTGTCGGCGTGTCGTGTTGGGGGGGCCTCCATGTCCGCCCGGCGGGCGGAGCACGGCGCGTGGAATGCAGCGGCTTTTACGCGGACTGCGCTTACAATGTGTCTAAGGGCATGCCGCCATGCTCACGGGCAGGCAGGCAGGCAGGCAGGCAGCCAGCCAGCCCGGGCAGGCAGGCAGGCAGACGGGGAGGCGTATGGGAATGTGTGCTCGCGCGCAGCACCGCCACCGCACGCCACTTGCCCAACAATAACACAATGTTGCGGCAAACTGCCGGGCAGACCGAGCAGGCGGACTGAGCCGCGCTGCAGGGCGGGCCGAGCCGGGGGGGGGGGGGGAGAGGAGCAGAGCGCGGGGGTGTTGGTGATTCGGCAGGCTTACGGGCTGCAGGCCCTCGCCGGGCCGCGCGCCAACAGGCCTCCAGCACTGCCAGCACTGCCGGGGCGGTGTTAATTGAGTACGGGGATCTAGAACAAGGACTTCCCTTCCCTCCCTTCATTTTATTACCCACCCCGTCCATCTTAATAACTCGCAACTTTTCAGCGCGTCCCCCTGCCTTCGAGTTTCGACGGCGCGTCGATGCGGACCAACTAGAGCACGCGCGCGCACACACACACACACACACACACACACACACACACACACACACACACACAGAGAGAGAGAGAGAGAGAGTCGATGGCTTGGCGTCGTTAGAGAGGTCGTTGGGGGATGAGACTCGTTAGAGGGCCGTCTGCGTCTTGCTGCAGCCTTCGCCCCACCGCGTCGTCGGCCGGGCTGTAAGGACATCATCATCATCATCTCCCTCTGGGTGGGAGGGAGAAATTTTGTCCCCAGCTAACAAAAATTTGTAATTTTCGCGACACGATCCATGACAATTATTTACTTTGTTCCGTTCTCTTTCACGCCAAGAAAACATTTTCTTTTTTTTTTTTTGCGTCACTGGGGACTAAATTGGTGGCATGAAGTTGGTAACGCACATGAAGGGTTGGCTCAGAGTTTCCTTATTTCCGGTTCTTCTGCAGGACAGTGTGGTGGCTCCGCGGAGCAATACAATTAGTGGGGAGGCTTGGAGTCGCAGCCTCCACCAGCTATTCCCCAATTCCAATTTTCAGGGCGACGATGACGATGGCGCGGTTTCCTTTCAAGTTGAAAGTTGATCGCCGCGGCCGTCGGCAAGTCGGGGAAAACTTTGGCAGACTAAATGCCACGGCGCACAGTGGGTCAGAAGACCGTCGAGGCGGCCAAAATTCTAGACGCGTTTTGGGCTCCAGAGTCGCTAAATGGGCCTCGAATCGAACGTGTGACCCCATGGATTGCTCTCCAAACGAGCAATCCTTTGGTGGAGTCACACGTTCGATTCGGAGTCCCATTGAGAGGCTCTGGAGCTCAAAACGCGTCCAGGATTTTGGCCACCTCAACAGTCTTCTGACCCACTGTGCGGCGGCAGGCGCGGCCGCCGAACCGTTCTCAAAGAACCGCGAGTCGCCGCTCCGTCTCTCTCGCACCCCGACGGCACGCCCCTCGAGTGCGACGGAGACAGAGCGGCGAAGCGGTCCTTGGGAATCGCTCGGCGTGCTGGGGGCGGGGTGGGGGCGGGGTGGGGGCGTGCTGGGGGCGGGGTGGGGGCGAGCCGGGGGCGGGCGTGCTGGGGGCGTCGAAGCAGGGAAGCCCCTCTCTCGGTTACACACCGCATAGGATTCGGCGCCGCCGTCTACAAGTTGCGAGAGCTTTGACAAGGGTAGTTAGGAGGGGATGCCGCCCATGCTACCCCCCCTCCCCCCTCTCCCGCCACGCCACTCGGCGGCACGGCGCGCCACAGTGTCACATAAACCCTCATTTACATTTAGATGGAGGAGCACCGCCGTCTCTATGACTCGAGCAGCGCTGCTCCGCTTCCAGCGCCTCTCTCTCTCTCTCTCTCTCTCTCTCTCTCTCTCTCTCTCTCTCTCTCTCTCTCTCTCTCTCTCTCTCTCTCTCTCTCTCTCTCTCTGTCCCACCCTCACCAACTCGCGCGACAAGGCGTAATTGGGGGAACGAGACGCGGAAGCAAAAATAGAAAGAGATAGAAAAGCGCGACTGGAGAGGCGGTCTAGGGCAGCGGTTCCCAACCTTGGGGTCTCGATCCCAGTTTGGGTCGCGGAAAAATATCTTGGGGTCGCGGCTTGGTCCTCGAGGTCGCCGTGGGTCGCGCAGTGCTACCTGAGTCTGGTCGCCGCCGGACTGATAAAAAGTAAAACGCGACAAGATCATAAGACTACCTCCATTCAAAAATAATTACGTAAATTTTTGCAAAAGAAAGGTCATTTGGTGCAGGACCGATCTCCGAGCCGGAACTAGGTCTAGTGCTTCCCCGCTCCAGAGTCGCCAAACAGGACTCGAATCGAACGTGTGACCCCAGCAATGGATTCCTCGTTTGGAGAGCAATCAATTGATGGGGTCACACGTTCGATTCGAGTCTCAATTAGCGACTCTGGAGCTCAAAACGCGTCTAGAATTTTGGCCGCCTGAACGGTCTTCTGACCCACTGTGCGCTACCACCAGGGCGGCGGAGGAAACTAACTAAACACTTGCACTCGTCCGGATTCGGATTCCTCTTTCTCATGGCATTAAGTGGGCTGGCCCACTGTGCGGCGGCCGGCCCGATGCGATATGCGGCGCGATAACTTTGTGGCGCCTCGAATCCACTCAAATCCCCGATCAAATGGCGTCGTGTCGCGCCGCCCTAATCCCTTATTACCTCGCTAAGCCGCGTGTGACGTCACGCCGCAGTGCGTGTGTGTGTGTGTGTGTGTGTGTGTGTGTGCGTGCGTGCGTGCGTGCGTGAGGCAGGGAGGGAGAGAGAGAGTCGGCCGCGACAAGTTGCTGCTCTCTCGCAGCCGCCACCAGTCCGCTCCCCTCAACAGAGGGGTCGCCGCGGAGGGTCGGCGTCGGCCGTCGTGTTTGTTATTGTTGCGAGTCCATTGCGGCCGTGTACACCACCACCCTACCCTACACGCGAAGCGCGCGCCCGGGATTCCGAGAGGAGTGCGAATGCGTGAAGCTGATTTTTGGGGCTCACGGTTCGCCCGCTGTTTTGGTTGTTATTGTCGCGTTGTTGGCTGCGTGCGAGAAGGTTGAATTTATTGTGCATTGACGACACGGCATTATTAGCGTATGTTTTTAGTCGGTAACTGCCGCCCCGCCCCGCCCTGCCCCGCCCCGCCGCGAGCAGCGAGGCGAACAAGAAGACGTGCAATAGGACGCCGCGCTGTCCCACGCGAATCAAGATGTGATCGGAGATAGGCGGCCCGGGTCTGGTGTCTCGCGCCGCGCCGCCGCGCCCTCCGGATGGCTCCATTTTCTTATTCCGCGACCTCAATGCAGCGCGTCAGCGCCGCGATACCATCGACCAGCCTTTTTACACCAAAATTACGTGTGTCAAAAATTTTTTGGTACGAGAAGTAAAAATAATTTTCGCGATTATGTTGTGTTTTCTCTTTCCATTCTGACAGGGGTGCAAAAACCGAAGCCCCTGGCGGGGGCAGGCAAATCGAAGCCCCGTCTTCTGATGTCTGAATTTCGCTGTGCTGCTTTCGAACAAATAAGCTACTTTCTCGGGCGGCACACAGTGGGTCAGAAGACCGCTGAAGCGGGCAAAACTCTAGACAGGTTTTGAGCTCCAGAGTCGCTAAATGGGACTCGAACAGAACGTGTGACCCCACCAATGGATTCCTCGTTCGGAGAGCAATCCATTGGTGGGTCACGCACTCGATTTAAGTCCCATTTAGCGACTCTGGAGCTCAAAACCCGTCAAAAGTTTTGGGCGCCTGAGCGATCTTCTGGCCCACTGTGCGGCGCAGATGGCGGCCTGCCTGTCAGTGGCCACACTGCTGCATGCTGGTGGCATTACTTCCGAGCCAAGAAGTGCACTAGACTCGCCGTCCCTCCCCGCAGAATCGCCCACCGACTGGAAAATTGACTAGGCCTGGCGTCGCATGGCCGGACGGACGGCAGGCCGCAAAGTTTTCATCAGATAACGCTCCGCCTCCGCCACCGCTGCCATCAAACACGTACCGACCCGCGCTTCATTTTTACACGCCGCCACGCGCGTCCCGGGCGCACACAAGCAGACGGAGCACGGTGGTCCAGAAGACCGGCGCAGGTGGCCAAAACTCTGCACGCGTTTTGATCTCTAGAGCCGTTAAACAGGACTCGAACCGACCATGTGACCCCACCCATGGATTCCTCGTTCGGAGAGCAATCCATCGGTGGGGTCACACGTTCTGTTCGAGTCCCATTCAGCGACTCTGGCGCTCAAAACGCATCTAGAGTTTTGGCCGTGTGCGCCGGTCTTCTGGCCCACTGTGCGGAGTCGGCGCTCTCTGTCTCCCTCGCACCCATGGGGCGTCCCGCAGGGGTGCGAGAGAGACAGAGCGACCCCTCGGGCGGCAGATGGCCGTGTTTGCCCGCGCATTGGTCGCACTGAGCACGACGGCGCTCTGCTTGTGGAGCGAGCCGCTCGGCGCGCAGGTGGCGGCGTTGGTCACGGTGCACCCCTTCTTCTCCTCGCGGGGGGCGTTCCCGGGGCGTTCCCGGCGGCGGCTGCGTGTCCGATTCGCCGTTAATATTTCACGTGTCGTTATGACGTCACCCACCTGCAGTGGTGCCAACCGAAGAGGCAAAACAAAGGGGGGCGATGAATCATCGGCGCTGCAACTAGTCGACTAGTTCCTCGAAACTCGAGGAGAAAAGGGTTCGCGATAAAAAAAAAAAAAGGGCGAGGCGTTTTCATTTTTTTTCTTTCGCTTTCGGCGATACGGGTGGATGATGACGGGTGAAAAATGGAAGTGTCTCTCGCTGAGCTGTGCAGCCGGCCCACTGGGAGGCGAATGACCAGATGGGAAGCAACGCGATTAGCAAAAGAGCGCAGAACAGGGCTAACAAGATATCGGGCTTCGAGGGCGCCGCCGGGAGTCGAACCCGAGTCCGGGAGGGAGGCAAACACCTGCATGGTGCACCAACCGACTGAGCCACCGCGTTTTGAACGCCCCAGCCTAGCCGATGCACCGCAGCGCCCCGCCATCGGCCGCTAGATGCTTCGAGTTGCTTATCGGCTTCCGGCCGTCTTGGCTGCGCGGCGCTGCCTTATCCGCTCCGATAAATTGAATACAGCATCTATTTTTTTTTTATTTTTTTTTTATCAATTACAATGTTCTCTGTGGGTATCTCGCCCCCGCCGCCGCCGTGCCCCCGGTGCCCCTCGCGGTGTCATCGGGGTCCTCTTTGAGCTCGCCGCTATCGCCGGCCGGCCGGCTGCTGGGAACGCGAGGCGGAGGCGGTTGCACCACGCCGCGTCAGGGCGGCGCGTTCCGGCCGCCGATAACAAATTCCACATTCACTCCGAGTCCGAAAAATCAAGTCTGAACGACGCGCAGTGGGGCAGAAGACCGTTGAGGCGGCCAAAATTCTAGACGCGTTTTGAGCTCCAGAGTCGCTAAATGGGACTCGAATCGAACGTGTGACCCCACCAATGGATTCCTCGTTGGGAGAGTGATTCATTGTTGGGGTCGCATGTTCGGTTCGAGTCCCATCTAGCGACTCTGGAGCTCAAAACGCGCCCGGGCTTTTGGCCGCCTCGCCGGTCTTCTGAACCACTGTGCTGCGCATGCTGCTTCCAGGGGGATGCGACTCCGGCCGCTGCACTGGGCGGGAAACGCTGACTTATTACTCGCAGGGTTGGCAGCAGCGCCCTCCGCGGGCAATGGCGGCGCCGCGGACGTGCCGGCCATTCGCCCGGCACTTACACCGCACAGCGCACAGACACGTCTCATATTGTGTCCTCGCTTCGCGTCCCTGTCCTTCTGTCTTTTTGACTCCGCCACGTCGTTGTCGCCCTCTCCCTGCAGCGGTGCCATCCACAGTGGGTCGGAAGACTGTTGCGGCGGCCAAAATCCCGGACGCGTTTTGAGCTCCAGAGTCGCTAAATGGGAATCGAATCGAACGTGTGACCCCACCAATGGATTGCTCTCCAAACGAGGAATCCATCGGTGGGGTCACACGTTCGATTCGAGTCCCATTTAGCGACTCTGGGGCTCAAAACGCGTTTAGAAATTTCGCCGCCTCAACGGTCTTCTGCCCCACTGTGCCACCGCGCCATCGCCTATCGAATTCCATTCCGCGGCGTCCCCGCCGCTTATTTTCCATCCCCTGCCGCCGAAGGGACTTCGCTGAGCCCCTCGTGCCCTCCCCTTCCCCCCTCCCCTTCCCCACTCCCCTCTCCCCCCCCCCTTTTCGCCCGTGCCCCCGCCGCGCTAAAGGTCTCGCGGCACGTTAGCGCCCCCACCTCTCCCACTCGTCCTCCTCGGAGGCGGAACGGTGTTTTCATTTCCACTTTATTACAATTTATGTCGCTTCCCCTCAATGAATACGAATAACGCTTGCAGGGCTTGCGGCTGCGATTGGTTGCGGGAGGAGGGCAGCGCTGCGGCAAAGTGAAGTGGTGAAACACACACATTGAGATCAACTGCCTGCCTTGCGCGGGGCGGGGCGGGGCGGGGCGGGGCGGGGCGGGGCGGGGCGGAGCCATCTCGCGGCCGCGGGGAGCCAAGCCGAGCAGTAAAGCCGTGCGGCGGGGGAACACATGCTCGAGTGGAATGGATGGAAAAACGGGGGAATACAAACGAGAAACAGAACAGTCCGTCGCACAGTGGGCCAGAAGACCGCTCAGGCGGCCAAAAATTCTAGACACGTTTTGAGCTACAGAGTCGCTAAATGGGACTCGAATCGAATGTGGGACCCCACCAATGGATTCCTCGTTTCGAGAGCAATCCATTGGTGGGGGTCACACGTTCGACTCGAGTCCCATTGAGCGACTCTGGAGCTCAAAACGCGTTCAAGATTTTGGCCGCCTCAACGGTCTTCTGACCCACTGTGCGTCGTCGTCCGCTTCCCGGAGGACGGCATCCAAGGCCCTGTTCGAGCACGGGGAGGCGCACAGTGGGCCAGAAGACCGGCTGCTCGCGCTGCCCACGGCCTTACGCACCTGCTCGTTAAACCGCCGTACATCACGGCGTTAGGGACGGACGGGCGGGCGGGCGGCCTAGCGAGTGCTTGCCGGACCGCCGCGCGTACAAGCCGGCTGGACTGCTGGACTGCTGGACTACGAGGAAAGAGGGGGAGGCGCGTGATAGCGGCCTGCGGGATTGAATATTACCGCCGCCTTCACACCTTCCCCCAACGCGGGCCGCGGCAGGGGGTCCGCCGGGGCCCCCACCTGAGAGGCCCGGTCAGGGCCCCCGGTGGGACACGACGGAGAGGCCTGCTCGAAAGAGAGTAAACAGGTGGCGTGGAGCAAGGCTTCCGCGAGGAATCATTAGGATTCGACTCTCCGTGTTTCGCCCACTACGCCATCCAAATTTTTGCAGTTTCGTTCGACTGGTGGCGAGTGGCAAGTCAAAACCAAGAAGCTGCATTTAAAAAAAAATTTGTTTTCGGACCGCCGCAGCACGCGGCAGCCGTTCGGCTGGTCGCGGCTGCCCAACGACTATGCATCGCGCGCGCACGTCACATTGGCACCTCGGGAACGAAAACCGAGAATCCATTACTCGGCTGTCCAGCACCAAGCGCTGCACAGTCGGTCAGAAGACCGTCGAGGCGGCCAGAATCCCGGACGCGTTTTGAGCTCCAGAGTCGCTAAATCGGACTCGAATGAAACGTGTGACCCCACCAATGGATTGCTCTCCAAACGCGGAATCCATTGGTGGGGTCACACGCTCAGTCCGAGTCCCATTTAGCGACTCTGGAGCTCAAAACGCGTCTACAATTTTGGCCGCCTCAACGGTCTTCTGGCCCACTGAGCAGGCGCTGCATCGGCTCGGCTTGGCAGCCTCACGGAATGCACGCCGCCCGGGGGACCCTTTGTGGGCGTCGGTCTGTGGCGGGGCAATCCGCCCATCATTTACACCTCCAATTGCCTACCCGTATCGGTGCCCCATCTCAAAGCCATTGGCATTTTATATTCCGCAAACGAGTTCCCAGATGAGCCGGCCGCACGTGCCCCGCGCCGCGCCTGCATTCCGAACCAGTGCTCCGCCGTCCTCGCTCTCGCTCGCACCCGCGGGGCGACCCTCAGGGGTGCGAGAGAGACAGAGCGACGCAGTCGGAGCCAGCCCGCCGGCCCGACCCTCGGGGGTGCGAGAGAGACAGAGCGACGCAGTCGGAGCCAGCCCGCCGGCCCGATGGCCCATCATTATGCATGAGAGGGTTTCGCGAGTGGCACTGCGCGAGTGGACAGCTGTCGAACAACCGTCTCAAATTTCATTATTTCCTGCAATTGAGAGGTAAAACTTTAACGCCCCGGGGGGAGGCGCGGGTGGGGCGTTGGAGGTGTGGGTATTGTCCGGGACGAGGCTCTTGAGCTCTCCAGTCGGTAGGCAAGGCGTCAAGGCGTGGCCCCCCCGCGGCCCCAACAGCTGCTTGAGAACTTCATCAGCGACGCGTTGTTACCGTGAGTCACACCGCATTAGTCTTGTCCCGGCAGATGCCGCGGTCCAAACCAAAGGCTGGGCGGCGCGAAGCCGGCCCACTGGGCTAGCCCCTCGCGGCATGTGGATTCCAGGGATCGATCCCCGCCGAGGGCTATATATTTTTTTTCACTTTCGTTTTTATTTTTAATTCGCTGATCAGGCTCATGGGCTGGGGACTGCAAAAGCGGTCTGGCGATTGTTTATTAATTAAACTCTGGGCGGTTACCGGTCGGTTCCTTGTGTGCTCCGCGCTCCGAGTTGCAGATCGCCCGGCTGCGATACGCGTGATCGGCAGAATAATTCATTTGCGTATTATTGGCGGCGAAATAATCTGCGACGCTAACTTGATCGTGCGATTAGGCCGGGGCGTGTTTATCGAGTCTCCCCGTGTCACGTGTCACATCGCCGAGGGCGTCGCCGTCGTGGAGGATGCCGACCCCGCACAGTGGGTCAGAAAACCCTTGAGGCGCGCCAAAATTCTAGACGCGTTTGGAGCTCCAGAGTCGCTAAATGGGACTCGAATCGAAAGCGTGACCCTAGAAATGGATTCCTCGTTCGGTGAGCAATCCATTGGTGAGGTCACACTTTCTGTTCGAGTCCCATTTAGTGACTCTGGAGCTCCAAACGCGTCTAGTATTTTGGCCGCCTCAACGGTCTTCCGACCCACTGTGCCCTGGGGGCGTCGCCCGGCAAAAGGCAAGGCGCCCCTTGCAGCGGATGGGTCGATTCCATTGGCCGCCCCCACCGCCGCCCTTAGCATGCGGGCCGTGCCGGAGAAGACTCCTAATGAGGAAACTGGAGGTTTTCTAGACGGCCGCACCTCGGCCGCGGGCTTTGGCCACCCCGCCCCCGCCTTGCCCCGCCCCGCCCCGCCCCGCCCCGGCCGAGAAGCCCCGCGAGGAGCCCCCGGTAAAGTGGCGGCAAAATTTAAAAGCGCTCTTCAGAGGCAGCAAATTGACTCGCGAGACGCAGGACGGCGGCGAAATGCGCTGCTCGGGGCAGCACGGTGGCGGCCCGCTCTCTATTGTTGGCGTGGTGCGCGCCGCCCTGTAATAACAACGCACGCACACGTACGTGTGTGTGCGCACACACACACACACACACTCGCAACCTGCACCACTTTATAGATATTGCTCATTACTCGCGCAGCGAGGGCCGTAACTCGCCGCTACCGACGCCATTTAAAACATTTAATGTCCCAATTTAAGGCATTAAATGTCTTCATTTTGCCTGTCGTTTGCCGACGCCTTGCGTTTTACTCGGAACAGACACACTGTGTAATAACGCCGCCCGACGCCGTTGCTCCGTCCTCTGCCTCGCCGAGTTCGTCTTCATTTTTGAGTGGTGGCACCTGAACAAAAAAAAAAAAACACACACACACACAAATTTTGCAAAGGGCCGTCGTAATCTCTTTTGCGCCGCCGCGGTGAGGTGAGGTGAGGCTGGGTCTCGGCGGCGTTCCTTGCTTCTCCACAGTGTACTCGTGCGGGGATAGGCTGCTTCTGCGTAGGAATGTCTGGAGAGACCGCGAAAACAATAAGGAGATAAAAAGGGCCTAAGCCCTTGGCAGGACGCAGCCTGGCGGCCGCGCGGCTCGCACACAAATTGAGATATTTAGAGCCGTAAATAGAGACATTAACTGTTGGAAGGGCTGACTGCCGCTGACTGCCCATGGCTGAGCAGGAACACGCAGAGGGCCCCATAACGCGCCTCGAGTGTGCGGTTTCGCACGCGGTCCAGACAGACGGGGCACTGTCGGAAAAAATGACTGAAAAGAAAACAAAACAATGGACAGTGCCATGGATTTTGAGCGCGCACTGCCGTCGTTCGACATCAAGTGTTGGACACTGTGAGTGCCGCGTTTTGTGCTCCAGAATCGCTAAACAGGACTCGATCCGAACGTGTGACTGCACCAATTGATTCCTCCTTCGGAGAGCAATCCTTTGGTGTGGTCACACGTTCGGTTCGAGACCCATTTGGCGGCCCCGGAGCTCAAATCCCGTCCAGGATTTTGACCGCCGCCAACGGTCTTCTGACCCGCGGCGCCGCGGCGCCGCCGCCACCTCCCCGCACGCTGGCCGCGCGTTAGCATTACTTTGTCCCCGAGATCCGCGGCCGGTGCAGCGCGATAGCGGCTCGCCAGCCAGCCAGCCAGTCAGCCATGCAGCCAGCCAGTCAGCCAGCCAGCCAGCCAGCCAGCCAGCCAGCCAGCCAGCCAGCCAGTCAGCCATGCAGCCAGCCAGCCAGCCAGCCAGCCAGTCAGCCAGCCAGCCAGCCAGTCAGCCAGCCAGCCAGCCAGTCCCGCACCCGCCGCACATTGGGCCGTGCGCAGCCACTACGGCCCCGCCCAAATTGCAATTTGGATTGCGGCTGCAGAGGTTTGCCCGCTTTTGTTTTAGCCAGTGTCCACTCTGTTATCAGGCCGGCACAATGCCGAGGAATAAGAGGGAGGAGGAGGAGGAAGAAGAACAACCCGCCACTTGGCCTGAAACATCGCGTACTGGGCGGCGCGGTCATAAATTTAATGTTTGCCGCGACTAGAGGTAAACCACGGCCCTGCCCTCCCAGCCCTTGCAGGCCGTGCCCTAGACGGGCCGCACCGCGCTGTGTGCCCGCTGCACAGTGGGCCAGAGGAACGGCGGAGGCGGACAAAACTGTGGCCGCTTTTTGAGCCCCAGAGTCGCTAAATGGGAGTCAAACCGAACGTTGTGACGCCTCCAATGGATTCCTCGTTCCGAGAGCAATCCATTGGTGGGGTCGCACGTTCGGTTCGAGTCCCATTAGGCGACTCTGGGGCTCAAAAAGCGGCCAGAGTTTCGGCCGCGTTCGCCGGTCTTCTGGCCCACTGTGCAGCGGGCGTGTCACCCCACGCTCCGCCTCCAGGTTCCACGCTCCACGCTCCGCGTTCGCGCGTTTTATGGCGGGGCTCTGGAAGGGAGAGGAGAAGGAGGATGCCCCGACGGATGATGAGAGTTATGAAGGCGATGAACGGCGGTTCGAGAGGAACAGGAACAACAAAAACGCCGTCTTTGGTGTAAAGAGTAGTGCAAACATTCGCGTAAAAGGGCCGTGAATGCACAGGCTGCAAGGGCCCAGGGCAGGGCCGTCCTGCCGGCACCGCGCCGACGCCGACAGGGGTGCATTCCCGGAGCGCGAGGACGCGCGACGCTGGCGGAGGCCACCGCCGTCAACCCCGAAGGAAATTGTGTCATAAAGTGGAGGGGAATAAGAGCTCGCTCGTAAGCGTCTCTTTTTTTTTTGCCCCCGCCGCAATCGTGACCTTTTATCTTCTTTTTTGGCCGATGACCGCGGCAGAGAGGCCAGGCAGGCCAGGCAGGCCACACGGCAACGTCCCTGGACAATCGCTCGTCAGGCCGGCCGCTTTGCGTGCAGAGACGGTGCGCGCGGGGCACCGCAGTGGGCACCGCCGCCACCGCAGCGCACCGCGGCAGCGATCGTCCCAGACAGATAGCGATTGTCAGCTGATGAGCGAGGCCGTAAAGCATCGCCAGAGCGGCCGTCGGGGGATGGAATAGCGTTCGCGAAACGAGGCGCGGCCGGTCTGTCCGTCTGTTTGTCTGTCTGTGCGCGCGGGCCGCGCGAATCGAAACCGCCTGATTGGATATTCAAGTGGCGCGTAATAAAAATGGGATGAGAATAGTTGCAGCGCAACCCCTTCGAGGTGCGTCGTCGGGTCGGACGACGCATAGTGGGCCAGAAGACCGGCACAGGCGGCCAAAACCCAAGACGCGTTTTTAGCTCCAGAGTCGCTACTAGATAGGACTCGAACCGAACGTGTGACCCCACCGATGCATTTGCTCTCCGAACGAGGAATCCGTTAGTGGGATCACACGTTCAGTTCGAGTCCCAGCGACTCTGGAGCTTAAAACGCGTCAAGGACCTGCGCCCGTCTTCTGGCCCACTGTGCGACGGAGCGCGCGGTGTGGCAGCAGCACGCAGGCAGGGACGAGACAGGCGTCATGACTCCACGACACCGCGCGGCGTGCAGCCGCCGCACCGGCAGACCGGCAGCACCGGGGGTGAGAATGCGATGAGGGGAGGGATGCAATGGGGCGCGACAGCGATCGCCTCCCCTCCCCTCCCCTCCCTGATGAGGGCGCAAGTCCGTGGAAGTCTAGCCGTCTCGAACCACGCCGGGATCAACAGCAACGCGCGCTTCGGCAGATGATGCGACCCTTTTATTATTATTTTTTTTTAGTCCGCCAGGTCCGAGTTTCGCGTCCCACTCGCCGCCGCGTTTCCAAATCCGGAGAGCTAATTAATTTGTCCGTCGTGACGGTGGCGGCTGTCATGCTGGCCGGTGCCGCGGGATGCGCTGGCCGACCGGTTCTCGTCGTTACTTCCACCTCGCCGGCCTCGCCGGCCTCGCATTCAGCCGAACTATTACAAAGTATTTTCTTCCCCCATTAAGCAATGTTCACTCACAGACTCGCAGCCAGGGCGAGATGGATAGCCCTCGTCTGGCGCGGCCAGTGTCACCGGGACGCGTCCGGCGTGCGCGGAAAGGACGTCGTCGTCGTCGTCGTGATCATCGTCGTCGTCGTCGTCGTCGTTGTCGTCGTCGTTGTCGTCGTCGTCGTCGTCCAAAGTACGCGCCAGTTCGCAGAGTGGGCCAGAAAACCGTTGACGCGGCCAAAATCCCTGACACGTTTTGAGCTCCAGAGTCGCTAAAAGGACTCGAACAAGTGACCCAACCAATGGATTCCTCGTTAGGAGAGCAATCCATTGTTGGGGTCACACGTGCGATTCAAGTCCCATTTAGCGACTCTGGAGCTAAAAACGCGTCTAGAATTTTGACCACCTCAACAGTCTTCTGACCCCACTGTGGTTCAGTGAGCCCCCCGCACCACCGCCACCGGACATCTCGATTTACACGGTGATTCGGCGGTCACCCCAGCCGCCTACAACGTGGCCGACAACGCGGCCGAGGCCGGCGAGGGGATGCTGCACAATGGGTGGCCGTTATCCTGGACATATGGCGATGCCACCCCACGGCCTCGGCCGCGCGGACGGACGCAAACTTATTATAATTATCGGATGATTTGCGTCAAGTGATAAGCGGTGCGGTGTGCCTCGGCCGGGGAGGCTTAGTGTTTCGGGCATTGTGTCGGCAGGTGGGGCTGCTAGGGGGCGCGGCGGGGCGCGGCGGGGCGCGGCGGGGCGCGGCGGGGCGCGGCGGCCGGCCGGCCAGGGTGCGGGGCAGGGCGCACCGATAACGTGCTCTGGGGTGTCCCGTGTCCCACGCCGCCGCGACAATTACAAAAGTTCGCAATTTTCACATCGCGGCAAAATGTTCCTGTAAAAGAAAAAAGTTTAAAAAGAAAATAGTATAGGAATGCTGTATATCGGACAGCACGGCCGTTCCGTCCTGAACCTGACGGGGAAGCCCTGCAGGCAGCGCCTTAAGGGTTCCTAGTTACTGGGGTGCGCAGAGCGTCACCCGCAGCCGGATCGCGGATTGCGGCGAAATCGGCCAATCGCGAAACCCGCGCCGCATCCTCCTCGTCCCTCTGTCCTCCGCACTGTATGAACACATCACACATTCCGTCTGCGACTCCGCGAGTCTCTCTCTCTCTCTCTCTCTCTCTCTCTCTCTCTCTCTCTCTCTCTCTCTCTCTCTCTCTCTCTCTCTCTCTCTCTCTCTCTCTCTCTCTCTCTCTCTCTCTCTCTCTCTCTCTCTCTCTCTCTCTCTCTCTCTCCGTCCCTCTCGCTCCCCCAGCCGGTGCCGTCCCAGATTCACCCTGTTTATTATTGACACTCGAGTGGCTCTCGCTTCGCCTCGCTCTTTGAATGTGAATATTCAGGGAAATAATTCACGCGTCAAGGGTAAACAAACGCGGGAGGCAAAGGGGAGAGGCAGGCAGCCAATAGGCAATAGGCGGCGGCAGGAGCAGCGCGGCAAAGCGCGAAAAAAGAGCTGTTGATCTCGAATAAAACCCCCTCATTACTGTGAGAGCGAGAGAGAGAGAGAGAGAGAGAGAGAGAGAGAGAGAGAGAGAGAGAGAGAGAGAGAGACATAGACCGGACGGCCTCCCCGTCGCGGAGCACGCCAACCCTCCCGCTGGGCCTCCCCCCTGCCTCCCCTTGCCCCTGTCTCCTACTTCCACACCGGGCATTCAGGAGTCAAAACATGCATAATTGCTTGTGGGTCAGCGGCGGCAGCGAGCGACACAAGAAGTGTTGTGGAGGAACTGGTTGGACATCGCTCGCCGGCCATTCGTCTTATCCTATCGAGTGTGTGTGTGTGTGGGGGGGGGGGACGACTTACTACGAAAGTCAACCGTAAATTTGGATGGAGGATAAGTGTGAGTAGTAGTGGGTTTGGTGCCAACTGTCCGGTTGGACTTCGACGACCACCACGGCTCCACCGGGGCTCGACCAGCACTGCGGCACTTCCAGGCGGCCGCGGCGACGGCGTGTCTGGCCAAGGCCACGAGCAGCAGGCAGCGTCGCGCCGCAGAAAATGATCGGTGGAAAAGCCGCGACTTATGGCGCTTGGGGCCCTCGCCGTACTGTACGTCCGAACGGCACTCTGAGGGGGGCGGGGATGGGAGTTTAAATTCGAAAACATAATCACCGTGGGGGGAAATGGAAACAAGATTCAGCCACAAGAAAATAATACTGCAGGTCGTTGGACACAATCCACATAAACGCCCATTGGTTCGACCTGCTATGTACAAAGTCAACTCCTGCGTGACAAAGTCCGCCAGGCTTGCAAAATATTCATGGAGATTGGGGAGGAGACGCTGAGGGGGAAGGGGGGGAAAGGGTCTGCGATGTCCGCATGCGTGCTGTTTGCGGTCATGTTCGACACTTGGCTGTCTGCCGCCTTCTGTTGCTCCGCAGCGAGTCCCCTCCTCGCCCCTCCCCTCCCCGGCTGCTGCCTCGCTGTACCGAGAGCGATTACCATTTTTATCTCTTAAATTATTGTTGCAATACGGCGGGAGTTAAACAATGGGAGCGGCGGGGGGGCGGACCGGGGTGGTGGTGGTGGACCCTCCCACCCCGATAGGTGTCAGCGCACATGTTCGCAAGGGTGGCGATGTTCGGCGGCGGTCGCGGCGGCAGAGCGACACCAGGGCAAGGTGGACGTCACGACGACGCACCGTGGAACAGCCAGAGGACCGGCGCAGGCGGCCATTACTCTAGACGCGTTTTGAGCTCCAGAGTCGCAAAATGGGGCTCTGGAACTCAAAAGGCGGCTGGAGTATTGACCGCGCAGGGCCCACTGACTGTGCAAGGTGGACGTCTCGCCGACGCCGCGGTGGACTCGGTGGCCGTGGTCCACGCGCTCCGCGGCGGTGCGGTGCGGTGCCAGTTTCACGACCACAGACTACACTCTTATCATCATTTTTCGCTAAAAAAAAAAATCCCCGGGCTGCACACAAGGCGCAAGCAAGTCACTCGACAGAGTCACGCGAGGGAGCGGCGGCGCAGTGCTCGGCGAGGTCCTTTCCTCCCAAGGCGACTGTAGGCAAGCAGTCGGCGCGCCGCGAGGATGGCGTGCGGGGCGCGTCGCCGTGTCGCCGTGTCGCTGCGTCGCCGTGTCACCGCGTCGCCGCGTCGCCGTGTCGCCGTGTCGCCGTGTCGCCGTGTCGCCGTGTCGCTCAGCGGGGGCACGCCGCGGCCGTGTCAGCCGGCACCGAATTACGAGCTCCAGGACCATCAACAAGTTCCGCGGACACGCGACACGCGCCGGAATGAACGAGGCGCGCCCTGGCCGCCAGGAAGCGCGGCCCGTCGCACAGTGGGCCAGAAGACCGGCGCTGGCGGCCAGAAATCGAGACGCGTTTTGAGCTCCACCGTCGCTAAACAGGATTCGAACCGAACGTGTGACCCCACCGATGATGGATTGCCCTCCGAACGAGGAATCCATTGGAGGGGTCATACACGTTCGGTGCGAGTCCCGTTTAGCGACCCTGGAGCCCATGGCCGCCTGCGCCGGTCTTCTGGCTGTTCCACTGTGCGTCGTCGCTCTGCCTCCCTCGGCCCTGCGGCACGCCTAGGCTCGCCCCATGGAGTGTGCGCGCGACAGCAGCGCGTCGTGTGATTCGGTAATTTGAAACAAGGCTCGCTTACGAGGCGCCGCCGGGCCGCCCAGGGCCCGCCCAGGGCCCGCCCCCCGCGTGGACTCACGGACTCCCCATCTTCCCGATGCCCTCGTGCGCAGGGCCCATGCAGCCGCGACGGGACGCGGGGTCAGGCGGGCCTTGCCCGGGCCGCACGGGCATCTAGTCGCTTTAGGCCTGGCTTGGCGGCAACGGATAAATCAGGCATGACAGATAATAAGCCGCGGCGTAATAAATTCTGGCCTTGTTTTCCGTTCGTATCGTATCGGGGAACCATCGGGGATGCGTATCGTATCAGACAGGCCGCGCCGCAGCCCGCGTCCTGCGGTGTCGGTGTGAGGATGAGCGGGACGACCACCAGGACACGGAGACCAGGACACAGCGCCGACCGCCAGCCTCCTGTCTCTCGCGGCCGCGGTGCGCGACTTGCCTTTCTGCCGCGGTGCCCCCACCACGTTACGCCCCACCCCGACCCCACCGAGACACGCCCCGCCAGTGCACACTCACACACACGCAAGCTCTTTTCAAAATAAAGATGTCAGTGGTGATTTATATCAAGTACTTGAGCCGTAAAGTGCGGAGGGCCGCGAAAGAGGGGGGTGGGGGTGGGGGGACGAGGTGTGAAGGAGGAGTGATAACTCAGTTACCGGGCAGACGGACCGACGCCACGGTCTGCCCGTGAGAGAGAGAGAGAGAGAGAGAGAGAGAGAGAGAGAGAGAGAGAGAGAGAGAGAGAGAGAGAGAGAGAGAGAGAGAGAGAGAGAGAGAGAGAGAGAGAGAGAGAAGAGAGAGAGAAGAGAGAGAGAGAGAGAGAGAGAAGAGAGAGAGAGAGAGAGAGAGAGAGGGAGAAGAGAGAGAGAGGAGAGAGAGAGAGAGAGGGGGGAAGGGGGGCTGACTCGGCTTGCGGGGGCTCAGCAGCGTGCCGAGCGCGTCAAGGTTCACGGTTCGCGCCCGCAGCGGCGCAATCCCGTAGCAATCCAGGAAAACTGGCGAACCGATTCAATTTCCAGGGGGGGATGGAATGCGAGAAGTTGTGTCCGGACGACGTGTCACGTGTCGCAACCGCGAGGAGAAAAAATGATAATGTAATCACTTCCACTTCCCGGCGAGTCGGCGAATGGAACGCCACTTCAGCGCCGCGACTACAGCCACCCCGGCGCCTCCGCCCGCCGCACCCCGCCCCGCCCGGCCCCGCCCCTGGGCTGAAGCCACGCCGAGTAATTTATTCTGTAATAATGAGAATGAGCCCCAGGAGCGCCGTTGTAACTCGGAATCACACGGCGGAGCCGGCCAGCCGTTTCAACCCCCTCCCCTCTCGCCCCCGTCGGCCCTTGCAACCCCCTGAAGCTCCTCGAGGGGCGGACCGGGCGGGCCAGCATCGCCGCGCAGGCAGCGGCGCTAGCGCCAGCACAGCAATGGCAGCGCACCGTGTAATGGAAAGTAATAGAATTAGTCAGTCCGTAGTTCCATCAACGTCCGCCAGGCTAACCAGCCGCCGCTGGCTGCGCGGACGGTAGCGCGGTAGCGCCCGCGGGTAGGCAACCCTTCGGTGGCAGCACTCGCCCGTGCTGGTGGTGCCTACCTCCCAGGCGCCGTCCCGCTCCGCGCCAGCCAGCCATCTAGCCAGCCAGCAAGCCACCTAGCTAGCCAGCTAGCCAGCCAGCCAGCCAGCCAGCCAGTCAGCCAGCCAGCCCAGCTCTCGGTGGATGGAAACTTACTCGAAATTCGGGGTGCTTGCTGGCATGGTGGCAAGGCTCGCGAGGAGAGTGCCGCGGGGAGGCGGGGAGGGGGGGGGGGCAGACATACGGCAGAGGGGCGGATTTACAGAGAGATGAACGCTTCCAGGGCGGGGCGGGGAGGGCGCCGCAATCTAGGGGATCTTGGCTGCGCGTTCGCTCGCGTTGCCTGAGGTCACAGATAACTCAATAAAAGGGGTGGCGCAGGGATTGTGGGGATAGCGGGGGAGGGGGAGGGGAAGGGAACGGGGAGGGGCGCTTGCCCAGAGCGGCCAGCACGCTGCCGGGTCCGCCCCCGCCGCCCTGCCGGGTGACACAGGGGAGCCGCTTATCAGCTCGCGGCTCTACAAAATGGCTGACAATTGAGAGAAGGATTTGGGGTCCCCCGCATCCCCTTGCCAACCCTCAGCCGGCCGCCCTGCCCCGCCCTGCCCCGCTCTGCCCTCTGGACTGCCGGGCCGCTGGCCGGCCGTGTGGTCTTGGTGATGAACCGCCCCACACTCTGCACCCCCCGGCACCACATCTCGAGCTCCGCCGAGCGAGAGGGAAAAAAAAGGGAAACTAATGGCAGCCTTTATGTCACATTAGTGCGACTGTTTTCTGTCGTTTTTTAGGGCAGTTACTAACTTGTTTTTACTGTGCTCTTTTTTCCGCTCTTTTATTTTACCTTGCGTTTACACGCGTTTACATTCGTGTTTGTCGCGTTCGCTCACCAGCTACAACTTGACTGCGGGCGTGACGCACGGCGCGTCGAGCCCACCTCCACGTGGAAAGAGGACACGTACACCAACTTTACACACTCGCGCATCGCGCTCGCCAAACAGAGAGAGAGAGCACTCCGCCGAACAATAAGGGACAGTTTATCCGCGAACATGGGGCCCGACCTCCCCACCCCACCCCAGGGGAGGCGGCCACTTCAGCCTTCCTCCCCCCCCCCTCCCCCCGGCCCTGCAGGCCCTGCGGTGGTTGATAGCGCCCGTAATCTTTCGTTTATGGTGGACAAGGCAAGCGGACCAGTGATATTCCGCCTTCCGCCGCGCTCAGTCGCCTCCTCCGTCCTTTTACGCGAGCATCGTTTTTTTTGTGTGTTCCGCATTCTCATCTTTTACGTATTTTCTTTTCCCTTTTTTAGAAATCCTTGCCGCTGTTGTAGTCACTGGTGTGCTCCTTTTGTTTCAGGGCGGCAGTGCCGGGCGGAGTGCAGTCGCGCTGTCTCTGTCGCTCTCGTCTCGCGGAGGCACGAGGGAGAAAGAGCAACGAAACCACGTCTCGGAATCGGGTGGGGAAATGAATCGCTGATTAGACATGGCGCTTGTACCCCCACAGCAGCACGGAGCAGGTCCAAACTAGAGTCCTAAAGTGAGACTCTAGGACTCTATTCCAAACGTGAGGCAACTGCTGCTGCGCGCGCTGCCTTCGGGCCGGATGGGTTGCCTAGCGGCGCGGCGTCATACCTCTTGAACTTGAGAGGCTAGACCAGTGGTTCTCAAAATTGGGTCGCGAAAAAATTTTGTGGGGTCGGGAGCTGACGACTGGTTCAGCCGCAGCCAGTGCTCCGGGGCAGCGGCCGGTGCATTTCCTCATTTTTCAAGAGCGCAATTCGGATGCACCCCTACTTAAAGTCAGTCCAAAACAAAATTAAAAAGTACCCCTTCTTAAAAACACTCAAAAACGCATTATTTTAAAAATTAATAATTAAATATATCATTTTTCTGTGAAGGGAAAAAAAAGTGGGGTCGCGAAGCTTTGGTCGTGGGGTCGCGAAAAATGTTGGCAGCCATTTTGGGGTCGCCACCCGAAGAAGGTTGAGAACCGCTGGGCTAGACCACAATTGGTCGTCCGCCATTTCGGGCCCGGTAACTGCCATACTTGCATTGCACAGCATGACAGGTCATACCTCGCCGTCGCACAGTGGGCGCTGCTGCGCTGCTCGGCGCTCATCCATCCATCTCGCTCTCTCCCTCACGTGCAGGTTCCGCAGCCCCGCCATCGGCGACAAAGACAAAGACAGAGACAGGCGAAGGCGCGGTGTTGTTTAAGGACACGCGTGCGGCGCTCTTAGAGCGAGGGGCGGGCGGCGCCGCGTGGCTGGCGCGTGTGGCCCGGACACGCGGCACTCCAGGCACCCCGATGGCCATCACCGGCTCACCGACGCCGCGTAGTGGCCGGGTCAGAAGACCGTTGAGGCAGCCAAAATCCCAGACACGTTTTGAGCTTCAGAGTCACTAAATGGGACTCGAATCGAACGTGTGACCCTACCAATGGATTCCTCGTTTGGAGAGCCATCCATTGGTGGGGTCACACGTTTGATTCGAGTCCCATTTAGCGACTCTGGAGCTCAAAACGCGTCTAGAATTTTGGCCGCCTCAACGGTCTTCTGACCCACTGTGCGCTGACGAGGCTCCGCGCCAGCTTCATAGCGCTGACCGGGAGCTCTCCGACGCCAAAGCCCCTGCTTGCCCTGCTGGAGGGCGTGCTTCCGGTGGTGGCGTTGGCACGGTGGGCAGCGCGCACTCCACGCGGCAAGCCCAGAGGGTGGGCAGCCCAGAGGGTGGGCATCCCAGAGGGCAGGCAGACTAGAGAGGCACTGAGTCAACAAGGAAACTCCCAGCCCCATCAAGACTTGATGGAATAACAATGGCATGACATGGCAAGTAGCTTTATTGACAAGTTGCTAGAATCGAGAGCAGAGATCACACAAAAATTTAAGGACAAAAAAAAGGTTACAGTTTTTAAAAAAAGGAAACAAAGTCAAAGTCAATGGCGGTGTATTGGTTTCCTCACAATTTTGCCTTTGCCTGTTTCTGATTTGACAGCTGTGGGGACCCTTGTTATAGAACTCTTTGGAACGCAAGGATCTGATGAAGTCTTTGCACCTGCCTGAATAAGCCTGCTATTTGGTGGCACTGATGGCTGATTTATCTGACACACAGTACCAGATGGCTTATTCTCATTAATACTTCTTAATCCACTGCTACCTCTGGGTTGGGCTTCATTGGACCTGGCATAACGATAAGCAAGATAAAATTTTACTACAGTTACTGGCATATTGGTATCAAAGGAGCAAACGTTACATTTACCTGAAACTATTAGGTCTAATCTCTTCACCATGTTCACTCTCAATTTCAGGAGGCCTGTCCCTTACATCTACAGTGCTGTGATGACTACATGCAGAGTGGGCTCTTGATAAAGAGACAATGTTTTCTTCTTTTGCACAATCTCCTGAGCCGAACCCCAGACCACCAGATGAAGTCTTCCTTATTCTGATTTTATCCTTGGTAGCACTGCTAACTGGCTGAGCAACTTCTAGTTTTTCAGAACCAACAGCACAGACAATCCCAGGATCTGGTCTAAATTTGTGAAAGCAAATAAAAAATAGCATTTAACAATTTAAACAAATCTAAAATGATTAGTAAAAACAATTGGGCAGAAAAAAAATACCTGGCTTCCACTTTGCTCGATTGGAAAGGACATTTCCATGTAAATATTGCACCATCATCACTGACACTTATGAGGTATTTGCTGTCTGGACTCAGACGAACTGCTGTGATAATTCCTGCATGTCCAACACCAATATGTGTGGTATAGCCTTCATTATAGTTCCAAACCTGGAAGTAAAAGTGTTCATTGAAAATTGGATTTAGACAGACCAAATGACATTCTGTGATGATATTTAAATGTTTATAGTACGAAAGCTATCCTTAGGATTTAAAGATTATGCTTACCTTGACTAAGAAATCATTGCTGCCAGTAACAAAAAAACTACCATCCAAGGAGATATCTAGCGAATTTAGAGCTGCAGCAGTCGAACCCTCAAGATCTCGTATCAGAGAACCGTCATAACATTCCCAGTATTGAATCTTTCGATCGGTACCTGTGATTAAAAAAAAAAAACATGCAGGGAATACAAATACAACAATGACGTTGCTACCCTGGGTTAAGATTTTTAACAACATTTCTCATTTATTGAAGGCAAAGTGTTGTGGTAACTGAATCCTCAATCCCCTCAAGTGATCCTCTCTACCTGCTGTTAACACTTGACAGCCTTCAGGATTGAATCGACAAGCCATGAAGAGGGAGTTGGCAAATAAAATTTGAAGTCGGACCAACCGCCTATAAAATAGGACAGAGAGATGTTTTTAAAATTTGAATTGTTAGTTCATGTATAGGTGGGACAAAGTTTATATTTTAACAACGCACACTATATCCCATATTATGCAGGAACCATCAGTGCTGGCGCTCACAGCTTGCTGGTTGTTTGAACTGATATGAATATCTGACACTGGTCCCTTATGGTCTTTCAGGATGGCAGCAAGTTTATGTACAGTAGAGTTAATTTTCCACACACGAACCTGTGCAACAACAATAATATAAGAAAAATTATTATTTTCATCTTTTAAAAATCATTTAATTAAATAAAATTTATTGTATGATCTGGCCAAGTCTTTCACACATGAATTTCACATGTCATTACCTGACCCTCTCCACCACCAGACACTATGGTTGACCCATCACTGGTCAGATCTAATGCAGTGACTCCTTTATTATGAGCATTTGGGATTGTATACATAATCTTCCCTGACTGAGGAGTGAATGCCCTTATGCATCCATCGTTCCATCCTTTAAATAGAACATACAAGCATGAACGAGAAATTCAAAAGAACAGATGACAATTTGTCACTTACCACTGATGATTGATTTGCCATCAGCAGCAAATTTGACAGTTGAGCAGGAGAAGTTGGGGACACTTATTCTCAGTAACTCCTTGCATGTTTCTGTATGCCAGACTCTTATATCATTTTTGCTTGCTGTTGCAAATACTTCAGAGTAGTTTCTGACGGCAAAAAGCAGAGCAAAAGTTGTCTTTTTCTTTAAAGGAGAGTAGAAAATTTCTGTGAACGTAATACTCACTTAGGGAAGGCAATATCATAAATGCAAGTTGTGTGGCAGGTGACAATTAAACGGACATTGAAAGTGCATATGTCTATTAAATATATTTCGCACAAATCGTTCCCAACCATTATGCCATGCTGTTGAAACTTTTGCAAGGAAGTTACGGCTGAGTTGACAGATGTGCTTTTCAGCTGAAACAAAACAAAACATGTTACTGTTTGAAAAACCATAAAATTACTTAGGGAAATTAATCAATTGGTGCTGTTTGGAAAGGTTTGGATTAAAATGATCCAGTCCAATAACTGACTACTTCCAAATTCAGATGGTTGAATAAGTCAACTCACAACATTAAGGAGGGGGTAGGAGGGAGACTTTAAGCGATTATGATCCTTGAAGCGATTTTCATTTTCTCTAACCACTTCCACAGTTCCATCTCCAGCACCAATAACGAGAATACGGTCTCCATTCTGCATGTCAAGGATCATTATGTCCCGCACCCCTGAAGAAGCAAATTTCCCATGTAAATAATTCTGAAATTAAACTAAGTGCAATGCACTTGCATTGCAAATTAAGTTCACATGCAATAAAGTTACCAAGGCTATATCGATCAGCCTCAACGTTCCTTTTCTTTGATCTTGAGACTTTACCCAAACATACAATCATGTTTGGAGTTCTGACAGGTTCTGTGATGGTTGTGTCCTCGGTTAGATACAATGCTACTTTAAGTATATCACCAGTCAAAGTTCCGCAATATGCAAATTCATCTTGAGGATCAATCTAGGGATTCAAAAAAAGAGGAATTTTAAAAGTTTTCACTCTCAATAGAGAAACAACAGTCCCGTTTTAGTAATTTACAAAGGCAACTTACGCTCACACAATAGATATTTCTCTTGACCTTACTCAGCTGAACATCAACAGCTCTCACAAATCTCTTCTCAGGATTAACTTGCCAAACACGTAAACTACCCTCACCACCCGTCATAAAAACTGATGACCTCCGGTTAGAATGCTTTAGTGTCAATGCATCACCAGCAGTAGCTTTTGTTGCAGGATAGCCTAGTTTGTTAAAAGAGAAAAAAATGGTTAAAAATTTCATTGACATTGAAAGGTACATTTCATGCCAAGAACTTACCACACATGGGTTCAAGTGAAGGTATGTGCGTCACAACCACATTACCATCATCCCTCCCTCCCAGAGAAAATAAATAAGTAGAATCAAAGGAGAAATCAAGAGCTTCCACTCTGACTTTATGAATATCATGCTTCATCAGGGCAGTTCGCTTTTCGAAGTCCCAGAGTATAACAAACGCCTAAAAAGAAAACATTATCATATTTTGCTTATCCTGTAGAAACAAGCCCTTCCTTGTGTTTTATTTATCATGAAGAGTATACTGACCTTGAAACCCATGTGGTTAATTTGACCAGAAGCAACATACTTCCCATCATGAGAAACTGACAGTGCAGTGATCACATTTGTGTGCCCTTCGAGAAAATCTTGTTTCCGAGAATCCCAATGCACAACAGCTACTTTGCAGCCAAGTGGATAGAGTATGTGCTCACCATTGGGATGCACTTTTAAACCATGAATAGTTCTTCCTAAACGTAAAAAAAAAATAACAAGAATAATATGGTCAAAGACACATTTTAAGGGAATAATAAACTACAAACCAAAACAGTCATCACATTATGATACACACCATCAAAACCAATCAGGGACAGTAATTCTAAGTCATCAGTTTGATCTACTACCGGGGAGCTCATGTCCAATCTTTATCCTTGATTGATCAGAAATTAAATATTAGCTTTTTTGAGTACCGACAAGCATACTAGAAGGTTTCCATTTCAGATGTAAACAAACACTGCATATAAACAAAGCAGAGGTTGTCATGGTAACGGGTTCGTCTCTTCGCAGAAAGATCTGTTATACGCAGCACTTCCTTATTTACAGAAAATTCAAAACTGAAGCTTTCCTTCAACTTGTTCTGAATATATTTGAATTTGGGCTTTTATCACCAGATTCATTTTCAATAAGACTCAAAATTTATACAATTTTTATTCCCGTTTTTCCTAAAAGATCATCTTTAGGGGAAATTTTCTCTATAAATTTACTTAATTTAGTAAATTATGTTGGCAAGAACAGGAGTCTTATTCAACATTCACATTCAACATTCAACCGCCAAACGGGAACTGCTGCTGACATTGTGTAGAAGTGGAAATCAAGTCTCTGGTGTCCCGGACAGTAGTGAATTTTGGTACATCTCATACCGTCACAATGGAAAATATTCCAGATTGGGCTGCCTTTGAAGCCGATCGCCTTAAAACGTTCACACGATGGCCTTTCAAGAAAGGTCCTTGCAATCCAGTGAAGGTATGCCTAAACATTTCACAAACTGTACTTCTGTAATCAAACATGTTCTTTGTCCATTCTTTGTTATGTACTGCATTTTATAAGAGGGGTTACACCTGAGTCATGTTTATTTTCATTTATTTACAGATGGCTGAGGCTGGCTTTTATTTTATTGGTAGTAAATCCGAACCAGATTTGGCTCGCTGTTACGTTTGTTGTAAAGAACTGGATGGGTGGGAGGAAGAGGACAATCCTTGGTGAGTTGATCCTTCTCTTATGCATTCATGTTGCTCTATCATTTCTTCCAAACTGATCTGTATTATCCACCTTCCAGGCTTGAGCATAAGAAGCATGCTCCCAAATGTCCTTACGTTCTCTTGGATAAGAAACCCGGTGACCTGACTGTCAGAGACATGTACACATTGGAAGCAGAGAGGATTAAGCGCGTTTTGGTAAGATACTTCAAATTTTGATAATGCCAACAAGCATTTATGTTTAGTGTTTAAGATTACTGTTATGTGCCTGACTTTCCACAGGCGATCCGGCATGAGCAACAAATCAAGATTTTGGAAGATATTAAAGCCCTTGTTTTGGCTGAGTTGGAAAAACTAAACAACAAAGGTGGTAAAGACAACCGCAAGAAATCTACAAGGCCTGCTTCCAAGAGATCCAGTCGAAAAGACTGAGCTTTGTTGTATCTGTAATTATCTGCATCCTTTCAATCTGTAATTTAAAAGTAAATAATAACGAGCTTAATTTATGAATCAGTATTTATTTTGAATAACTTCAAAGAAACACTTCACACTGAACAAGTCAAGCACTTTTAACTACAGGTGAATGGCAACCTAAATTAGTGAAATAATAAACATAATTTATTATTCAGTAATCATTTTGCACTGAACTAATGAAGCACTTATGAACTACAGGCAAATAGCAATAAAATTGGTAAAACAAACATTTGTGATACAGAAAAAAGAAAGTTGGCAATGACAAAGAACAAATAAAAAAATAAGATTGGGTTTAAAAGGCACATCATTGATGCTCATCAGTAGTCTCAACATGACTGCATATTTCTGAGAATTGTTGCAGATTGTTCATATCTCCGATAGGTACAGTCACTTTCAGGGTGTCAGGGGTGGAAGAAAATCCATTATCATCAGCAGGCAACAATACTGCTGAGCCAGCATTGTCTAAGAAGGAAGCATCAGATGAAGAATCCATAGCGTTCATTTCCCAAGCATCACAATTGTCAGACTTAAAATCATCATCATCATCATATTTTCTGTGTTTTGGAGGAAGGCACATATTGTAATTGCGATAAACTAATGGCCTTTGAGATGCATTGGCATGCAATGGAATGGCAGGTGGAGGACCCTGCAGCAAGTACGCTGGAATAGCAGGTGGGGAACTAGGCCCCATATTTGATGGAATGGTAGGTGGGGAACCAGGTGACACATACATGGTATCTTCTTTGTAGGTGTCTGACTTCAATTCTTCATTCAATTTCTCATGAATGTTGATGAAGTCAGGTTGAATTAGTGAGTCCTCAGGTTCCCTGACAGGTGTTGCGATAGGTGTTTCAAGAGTTGGCATACTATCAGGATGAGGGACTTTTGGTGGCGATGTACTTTGTAAGATCTCATCCGCAGCTGTAAAAGTACCAGATTCCTCTCCTGAACTTGGTCTTACCAATTTAGATGGTGAAGTTTCAATTGTGTCTTCAGTTGCAGGTTGACAAGGTAAAATGGCACTTGTTGTACTTGTTTCAACTTCAGTGATAAAGTTTGCACCATCATCCGACTTTCTCTTTCTATTGTTCAATCTCTTACGATTGACTGATTTGGGAAGCTCCGTCGGAGCCTTAAACTGAGAGTCGCAATCAGTTCCCAAAGCATCCTTAAGATGTAGAGTATAACGCCTTGTTATGCGTCTTGGAGTTCCAATCAATTCATTATCACTTTTTTCAGAATCTTCATGAGATTCACCTTTTGCCTTAGGTGAGGTCATTCGAGGTTTTCGAGATATATTCGAACCTTTACGACGCCCTCTCTTTGATTTTGTTTTGGGATCAGCCATTTCAGTGACATGGGCATCATTGTCTACTGCAGTTATCAGGTGTGACACAGTAGTATCCTCTTCAGTGTCTGGTGTTTTTTCCACATAAAGATCAGCATATTGTGGCATCTTTAATTTTGAAGCATGTAAAGGCAATAAATTACTGTCCTCTTGAGAATTGGCTATAATTGAATCAGACAGATCATGCTGCTGTGACTCTTCACAATTGTCAGTGTCTTCTAAAGAGCAATTAACCTTTGCATTATTTTCTTCTTCACAGTCTTTCTTGAGGAACTTGTCCACTGGCACACTGATCTGGTCATGACTTTCATCAGCAGTATCAGAGTCATTCAAAGATTTATGTGACACTTGCTTGTTATGGTAACATATTTCAATGTCATTACTGTCAGAATTAATGGCCAAAGTTTTTAAAGCATCTTGTGAGCTAGAGACCTGAAACACAGAATTTTGAACCACAGGTTGCAACAGAATGGCATCTTCAAGGGGATTTCCATTGAAGTTAAAGCTCTGTCCAAAATCACTCTTAGATTCAGAGGGTTCATTTCCATTACAGTCTGTTAGATTGGAACCTTTTTTCGAATAACTCTCAAATTCAACTGTGACCTGAAAACAGGATAACAAAAAATATATGACAACAAAATAATAAAAGTGATAATATTTGAGAAAAATTTAACAGCATAAATGTTGCTGTTATGCCTGTCTACCTTGAAAATAAAGTTTACAAAATGGCTGAACATAGTCCAATCAAGAATGTGAGGGTCAGTTTGGACAAAAAGTTGTCCTTTGGATGTAACAATTTCGATTCCTTGCAATTTTCCAAACCCATGATCAGACTCTCTACAAAAAAAAGGATAATGGAAAGTTTAAACAAAATTAGAAATCTATCCTATGTGGAAAACAATTGGGTGTACATAAGAGAAAATGGACTTCACTTACAGGTTCAGTACTTTAACTTTTTTAATTTCAGTGGATTTCAGAATGAACATCTCCTGGGCTGAAAATTCAGTGGGAACTGCCTGCAGACCTGTCAAGCTCAGTGTTTTGGTTCCACAGTTCAAGTGAAGCCACACCTGTGAAGAAACATTTACCTTGATAGGCATAACAAAGGACTTGTGTACAGGCGACAGAGAAAAGAGTCTTACCTGTTCTTCATGTTCCTGTGGCTCATCCTGCCACCTCACTAACACACACCGTGCAGAGAATATGAACTGGAGTTCTAACTCATTATTGAAGATAGTCAAGAAGTCGTTACAAGACAACTAGAGCAAAACAACAAAGTTACAAAGTGTTGACAAAGTCTCACCACAAATACCCAGACATAGAGAGTTTTGTTGTCCCCACCTTGGATTCAACCAGATGCACAAACGCTTTGCATGTTTTAGGCCTTCCCGCAAACCAAGCTGCAGCAAACCAATCATAGTAGTGTCGGACCCCTCCGTCAGAGAGGATCACATTCAACATACAAGACTGCAATTGAAAATCGCCACAATACTCCAAGAGAGTTAAATACGCTTGCCTGGTAACACAGAAAGATAGAGTTTTTAAAGGCAGCACTTTGGAGACAGTAGGGAAATGAACCTCCTTTCCACAAGATACATACAGAAGTGTTCTCGGAGGGACATCTTCATGGTGCCTGTTTCTTAACATGGTAGCGCAGGCCTCTCGCACTTGGAAAAATACAGGCGGTCTGTCGCGGTGCAAATTCCATATTTCACCCCACAATTCCATGATCTCTTGCTGAAACATACAAGATGGTGTTAACAAAAATGGAGGACCGCCCACAAAGAAATGCACCGATTAGGCAAAACACATCACAATTTAGGGTCCCAACGCATCGAGAAATGACATCGCCTGAGTGAGAGCTGACCGAGGGAACGGATCAAACCACCGTATTCGGCAATATTGTATCACAACTTGTTACTAATTTGAAGAATGGAATGACAACCTAAAACGCACCCCTACCACCACCCGCCTTGTCACTGCACTGACAACTCGAGCGCGTGGACACAAGCCCCTTCAATCGAACAAAAAGACGTTTTGACATCAAAAGTATTCACCTATGCGGATGTGGCATACTTACTTCTAACGCGTAGTTAGAACAGTGACGTCAATAGGCGCTAAGCGTCACTAGGCTGCCGCGCGCTTGTTGCTCAGCGCTCATTCCAGGGCGTTGATGAGGGTGGATGATGGATAGATGACAACTCGTGCCGGTATCAACTTGTCTCTTCTCTTGCGGAAATGGACAAACGCCGGCGAGAGTGGGCGTGCGTCAGATTAGCCAACAAAACGTGCCAAAAAAATCATATTTCCTCCTCCCTATGCTTTCATAGAGGGTTTTGGCTGTATTTTGACTATAAATTTATTTTATCTCATTTTGATTTAGTATTTTAATCATAAGCGCAATCATTTTTTCGATTGTCAGGAAGTTGTTGTGGTAGTTGCTTCCCCCACCCCTCAACCTTTCTCTCTCCCTCCTCTCCTCCCTCTTCTCCTCTTCCTCTTAACTCCCTCCCAAACATCAGAAAGCCTTCTGCTGCTGTTCTGTCAAAAATATTGGTTACGTTTCGTGCGTTCTAGCCGTTCTAGGGCGATATTGATAAACTTTTGGCTTGAACTGGAGTTTCTTGTCTATGGAGGGTGTTACTTCAGACGCCGATTCTTCCGCTAATAGCACAGTCAGCAGCAACAAGATATTTTATCTGGAAAGTCAAAGCAATTCGCCTGTGCGTCCTAACTGGAATGGCAACGAAGTTGACAGTTTGATAATCGCCCCAATGGACCACAGCAACGCGCGTTACCCCTTCTGTATAGTATGGACGCCCCTGCCTTTTATAACGTAAGCCGTACATCTTGTTTGTGTTGGTTATGTTTGTTTTGTATGTTTGGGCCTCAACTCCTTTTTCCTTAGAATTGCCTCATCTATTTTGAAACTCTCTGCATATATTCTGCATTTAAATCTTGTTTGAATCATTCTTTGGTAATAGCTCTATTTTTTACAAGCTACCTTATCGGCTCCTACCTCATAACTAACGGCCCTGTCATTCAATGATGCAATTACAAAACTAATCTATTGATGTGTCTTTCCAAGGTTCTATTTGTTTAGTTATCATTCTTTCTTAATTACCATGTTCTTTTCTAGGTGGTTCTTCCCATTCATAGGTCACATGGGTATTGCAATGTCATCTGGTGTTATCCGAGACTTTGCAGGTCCGTACCACGTCTCTGAAGATGACATGGCTTTTGGGAAGCCTACGAAGTACTGGCAGTTGAAGGTGAAAAAGGCAAGAGGTGGCCAGAATGGGTGGGACCGAGCTGTCACTGATGCTTCAGAGGCTTACAAGAAAAGAATGGTAATGACTAGAATATTCATCCATGAATTCAATTGATCATGCTCTGCTTGAAGGTAAAGGTCTATTTTGTTCCCTTTTTCTAGCATAATCTATTTTGTGACAACTGTCACTCACATGTGGCCATGGCTCTAAACTTAATGCACTATGATGATAGCACTTCTTGGAACATGGTTCGCCTGGCTTTTTGTATTCTTTGGAATGGTAAATACGTTGGGTAAGTCAAAACATGTAGTCAAAACCAAAAGTAATTCAAAACTGAGTCTTGACATAATAAAATGTCATTTATTGCAGGGTTGGTGGATGGTTAAAAACTTGGGTTCCTTTCATCATATTAATTCTTCTAGCCTATGCTGTATATTATTTTGCAGTGTAAGTAAAGTTTTATACAATAAACAAGAACCATGAATTTTACGTGATATTGCATTTGGAATTTAAATACTGTGCATAACTGACTTGGATTTTGTTTTAGGACCCCTAAGATGATGGTTTGAAGACATCTCCATCTATTCCTGCCCACCCAGTCATATTGCATCTTGAGCATCATTTTTGTCCTTGAAGTGGACAATTACCATACAGTAATAATGAACACTGCTTATCCCTTTCAATCAACGATTTTTTCACGTAAATAAGTAGACTTAAGGTTACTGACAAGAAAAACTAAAATAATATTTTAAAAAAAAAAAAGTTACAGAAAATATTATTTTTTTACCATTGTAGAGTATGTGCAGTTTCAACTGGAACACTTTTTTATTTGGGAACCTGTAACCTTTTTTAAAAGATAATTTCATATGAAACATTCCTCTTGTAGGCCAACCCATAGCCAAATGGAATCGCTTGGGTACACTGTGGAAAAAGCACTGAACTGATAAGACTGCACTCGAGTGAGTTTTAATCCTCCTTTTGGCATCTTGAGTGCAACCAGGGCACTTAAGAAATTTATTTTTTTCCACAGAGTACAATGTTGTCAAGCAAATCAAAATGTTTGAAAAAAAAAAAAAAGAAAAAAAAAACTGTGTTAATGGGTTTTTTAGCCATGTTTTAAATATGTTTATACAAAAGTGTGAAATTATATATGTTGACTGCATTTCCAAACCTGTGCTGTAACAATATTGTGAATGTTACATAAATTTCTTGGGGACTGGTCAACTTCCTGATCTAACAATATTTATTAAACCAGGTAGCAAAATGTTCTATTCTTTTCTTTCAAAAAATTGGAGGGAGGGGGGGAGGAGAAAAAGAGAAGAATGTCAAGCATAATTTATTAAGTATATCACATCTTAGAGGCTTTAATATAAATCATGCCATACACACATTAACTTAGCAACACATGGATTACCTTTCATTCTTTCTCTAGAACATTCATACTTCAACCTAATTGCAGCATAATATTTAATTGTGATTCAGACGGGCAAGTAAATTAGAAGAGTGAAACGATTAACAAGTGACCAACCTTGAAGGGCATGCAGCTATCATAAATCACCTGAACCCTGATTGCTTTCTCTCATGATTGACATCTCATGAGAAAAGTCATATTTAAAAACAGATTCATTTTGATGGACAGCTCTGGACATTACTGATTTAAAATGTGCTGCATCATTTCTAGTCCATTCACATGAACCGCCACCTGATAGAGAAGATGAAAGTTTAAACGGCACATCATCGAGAGGATTGGTTGGATGCACATCCGGGGTTGCATGAATGACTTCTGCTGCGTCCTCTGCAGGGTGAACTTGATAAGGAAGGGAGACCAAATTACTTTCGTTTCCAAAAGTGGGATACATGTTTCCGTCTGGCATTTGTTGCCGAGTGACTACAACATAGCCATCGTCTGAAGGCGTTGACTGCTTTTTCTTCCCAAATCCCAGAAATGAAAGAGCCATTTATCCACCTATTGTTTGGATAAAGATAAAAAGGAGAAGCATGTTAGTCGACAAAAGCAAGTAATGTACCCAAGAGCTGGAACCACAAACACTTGGTCATCAACATGAAACAAATGCAATCATTGAACTTACTTCCGAGAGCAGGTGTTGAAACAGCTTTCAGCGGAGTAAATAAGCCAGCTAAATAACTGACAATTCCTTTGCTAGTTTGCTTCAGTCACTGAGGCCGTATTGTGGCTGTCAAAAAGTTGTCCGCACAAAACAGGAAAAGTGACAGAAGAAATTTCGTTTAGTTGGTTGGGTCGGAAGAAGATAATGTTATTGATGTTCAATAACAAAAGAATCGTTATTTGCACTATCACATCACACCAAGCCTTTCACAAAAGTAGGGGAATGAATATCCTCTATGGAAGAAGAAATATCTCTGTGGTTAAAATTTGTTTTGAACGCTTCATTTTTAACTTTGAAAACATTATGGCTCACTGTTATGAGTACATTGTATGATAAGATACCTTCACGAATTTTAGCATGTGAGGTTACACAACTTGATCATCAAAACAGTTGACCTTCACACTATGAAAAATTGTGCAGAACTAAAACTAGACAAGGACAGACTACCTAACAGACGCATTAACTTTGCGGTGGTACAGGTGGCAGTGTTGTTGTTGTTAGTGCTGGCTTGCTTGTCAAAAGTAGGTTGTTTTTCTCACTGCGGAACATTTTTAACTTGTATTAGTGTGCAAGTATAGCCAAAGTGCTTTGTCATCGGCTGCTCTTCCCTGAAAACATTGGATTGGTTGCTAATCATGCATCAGTTTGCCTTTGTGAGTATATACAAACATGCATTTCTTCTTTACTTAACTTTGCATTTCATGGTTTCATGTGGACTCTTGTTACGTTTTCTTTTTGAGGAACTGCCCCGTTTGTAAAAAACTGAGACTAGTTTTTCAAGAGTAAACCATCAATCAAAGCAATAGTCGTGTTCTGGATATTTATGACATTGAACCCTGCTGAATGCTTTGCTCCACCTTATATCAGATTTTTTATTTGTCGCAGTGTCTGATGAATGCTTGATAATGGAGTTAAAGCAAGGATGAGTGTCATGCCACAAGAAGTGCCAGTGACACCAGTAGCAGATAATGGTATGTAAGGTTTGTGCGTTGATAGGCTAGGTCACATTCTCTTGACTTCTCAGAAGAGACCCAAATAAATATGGCAGAGTCATGCCGTAAAAATATTTCCAAAACACAGAGCTCTGAAAAGCTGTTGACGGGTGCCAGAAGGCTTTAAGGGTAACTGTCTTAAAGTGGGAAAACACAAACCCCACCTCTCCACTCAGGGCGAACCACACTGTAAGGACTAAGTAGAACGCCCTGCGCAAGAACCCCTCCTGTACCGAGAGCGCCGATCCTGCTGTCGTCCCCGCTCCGCCCAGGACGTAACCACCGCCCTAGTGCCCCCCCCCCCCTTTCCTCCTCTACTTCGCAGTTCACTTGGCGTCGCGTCCACTCCGCCCACCGGCTATTTTTAGCCTTCCCTTGTGTTTTGTAAGCTGCTCTGCGTTGCCATGGAGACGACGCCCCCCCCCGGGGTGTGGTGTAGGTGGTGAACCGCCGCCCCTGCCGCCCCCTCCCCTCGCTACCCGGCGGAGGGGGCGGCAGCAGCGACAAGGAGCCGTGTTGCTGGCCCCGCCTCGTGACGCCGTGACCAGGCGTGGCTGCGTGGCGTGACAAGCCGTGACGGCACGGGGGTTCCAGAGAGCGCCCTCCTCGCCGCCGCCGCGCTGCTCGCTGGAGTCTGCTGGAGTTGCCGTTCGAGGGCCTTCCCCGGTGGAGGGAGGGCTGGCTTGCGGGGCTGGAGTGAGACGAGCTGGTCGCTGGCCCGACGCGGCGCGCGCAGCGCCCCGTGTTGACGCGGAGTCGGTCGGGGTGGACTCTGTCGCGGTCCGTCCGTCCGGCACGGCCTTGCCATGACGTCACGTCCTTCCATTTGTTTGCGTATTTACTTTCTCCGAAAAGCCTCCCTCCCCGGGGGGTGCGCGCCTCCCGTCTCTGTCTTTCCCTTTCTTCGTCTCGCCCTCTCTCGCACGGTCAGTCAGCTCCTGCCAGGCTTAACTTACCTATCCCCCCCTCCCCCCGTCCTCTTTCCGATGGTAGGTGCCCCCTCCCCCCGCCCCTCCCGTCCCCTACACGCGAAGCCTGCGAAGCCGAGTGCCGACCAATCGCACAGCGCGACCGAAATAGATCCAAGGTTACATGCATTATTTGTCTCGTGGCCACCGCGAAAAATGAGTGCGATCGCTGCCGGCCGCCCGGGCGGGCCCGCCCCGCCAGCAGCGCGTTGACGCGTCGTGCCGCGTGTGCACTGTCAGAAATAAATTGCGGATTCACGAGGGTACCTCTGGAAAAAATACCGTCGGAGGAACCTTTGAAAATTCACTAAGAATCTTCATAAATTTAGGACGGTTCCCTCGGCGACTTTTTTTTCCAGAGGTACTTTGGTAAAGTTCCGAGCTTTATTTTTTATACAGTAGTGTTTTATCATTTGTGGTCCAAGCTTTTTCAAGTCGAGTATTATTGCGGCCGGAGTAATTTTTTTCCGCGTTTTGTTGTTGTTTTCTCTTTGAATCGGGCCGAATCGGCGTGACAGAAGATCCGAGAGGAAGGGGTTTGTTATCTTCCTCGGGTTGTGCGGCCGCGGGTTGCATCGACCGGGGGCCCCGCTGCCACGTGTCCGTCCGTCCCCAGTCATGTTAATGTTAAATGGACGGCGCCGCGAATAGACCGCCGCCAAGACCGCGGTGCTGCGGCGCGATGCTGTCCGGGGAAGGACAGGTAGCGCTGCCCCTCATGCTCCAACTGCAGCAAGCGCGGCACGGCGCCCCCGCTGCCCCCTCGCCTGGAGCGTCCTCCACTGTACGCAGCCCGCCACGACGGCTCGCTATCTCGGCAACGCCGGCCAAAAGGGTTGGATCACTCGCAACAGCTTCCCCTCCCCGCGGAGGCCCCGCGCGGCGTTGTCCAGGCAGCGCGTCTTCCTTTTATAGCGTCGTCCTGGCGCCAAAAAGGAACGAGGCAGACTCAGTATTCGAACCCGATGCCGCGGGGCCGCTGCGAGGCCCGCGAGCAGAGGAGCGCCGCGCCCCTCACGCGTCGCTGGGGACGAGACGGGTGTCAGCGCCACGCCGCCCAACCTCTCGCCGTAACGGCGTTACATCACCCACACCCACCCTCCGCCGAGAGTGGAGTCCAAGCCCCCTTGGACAGCCCCTTTGGGCAGCCCCGCCCCGCCAATTAGAATAAAGTTTGCGGCGCCGGACGGACCAAGGGGTCCCCCACTTAAACAATCTGTGTACGCTTGGAGGAGACAAGCCCACAATCTTGCCTCAAAAACGCCTGTAAGTAGGCGAATAGCGCGACAAAATCATTCCAAATGGTGGCGGTGACGGCACGCCCCACTCGGCTAGAGGCCCCTGCACTCCGCGCGCCGGCTGTCAGTCTGTCTGCCTGATTGGTCTGCCTGCCCCTTGCATTTTCCTCCATGACTAGTGCATGCTGCTCGAGGCGTGGCGGTGTGCGACGGCTCCGAGACTGCTGACACTTCCTCCTCGCCCCTGCCAGAGACTCTACCCTCCACCTTGTCGGAAGAGTCCAGTCGTCCCACCCCCCGCAGCACTCGTGGGGCGTCCCGTAGGGGTGCAGAGAGGCACACCTTAAATGTCTTACAGTGAAGATTCTCCATATCATGGGGAGCATTCTCTATAATATGGTGGTGCAGCTGCCTTTGTAACATACCTTTGAATACTCTTTGTACCTTCTGGATATTTTGCGGAATTTTTCTTGTATGATGGAGTAGGGGTGTGCGAATTGTTCGAAATCGAATCGAATCGAATCGAATCTGCGTAGTTTCGATTCGATTCGCTCACGGAATCGTCGATTCGATACCGAAATATTCGAAAAATCGAATCAACGCGTTTCGTCCTCGAATCGACCGATCCTTCGCTCCTCCATTCACCCAAATAAATTGTCTTGGGACCAATTTGTTTTCCTAGATTGTCAAAAATACATGCCAAGTAGGCATTACATGACATTTGATACAAGCATAAAAATATGGCAATATTCGGATTCGATTCGAAAATTTTATGAAGATATTCGGATTTGATTCGATTCGGAAAAAAATTGCGGATTCGATTCGATTCGATTCGGGTCATTTAAAACCAGATTCGATTCGATTCGATTCGAAAACAAAATTCACGATTCGCACACCCCTATGATGGAGAAAATCTGCATCATAATATGTTGGTGCAGCCTTTTACCATAGGTCATTTAGAGTGTGCACTCTTAATATCTTACGTTGAAGGGCTGCACCAACATATTATGATGCAGATTTTCTCCATCATACAAGGAATATTCCACAAAATATCAATAAGGTACGAAGAATTTTCAAAGGTATGTTACAAAGGCAGCTCCACCACCATATTATAGAGAACTTTCTCCATAATATGGAGAATCTTCACCATAAAACATTTAGAGTAAAGCGCTGCTCGTAAGCCGCGCGATGTCCAGGGCCCATAGGGTGTCCCACTGTGTCGCCCCAAGCCGCGCGATGTCCAGGGCCCATAGGGTGTCCCACTGTGTCGCCCCAAGCCGCGCGATGTCCAGGGCCCATAGGGTGTCCCACTGTGTCGCCCCAAGCCGCGCGATGTCCAGGGCCCATAGGGTGTCCCACTGTGTCGCCCCAAGCCGCGCGATGTCCAGGGCCCATAGGGTGTCCCACTGTGTCGCCCGAAGCCGCGCGATGTCCAGGGCCCATAGGGTGTCCCACTGTGTCGCCCCAAGCCGCGCGATGTCCAGGGCCCATAGGGTGTCCCACTGTGTCGCCCCAAGCCGCGCGATGTCCAGGGCCCATAGGGTGTCCCACTGTGTCGCCCCAAGCCGCGCGATGTCCAGGGCCCATAGGGTGTCCCACTGTGTCGCCCCAAGCCGCGCGATGTCCAGGGCCCATAGGGTGTCCCACTGTGTCGCCCCAAGCCGCGCGATGTCCAGGGCCCATAGGGTGTCCCACTGTGTCGCCCCAAGCCGCGCGATGTCCAGGGCCCATAGGGTGTCCCACTGTGTCGCCCCAAGCCGCGCGATGTCCAGGGCCCATAGGGTGTCCCACTGTGTCGCCCCAAGCCTCGCGTCCGCCACACGGCTGTGACGCCGCTAGCGAGACAATCGCCACAAACAAACCCCGTTGTTCTGGACCGGGCCGCCCTCTGTGTGCCTCTGGCTGACGTCACAGTGCGCTCAGAGACGCAGCCCCCCGGCCAGAGGGAGGAGGGGGTTTTATTTTTGTGGTTCGGAAACAACTTGCCCGAAATCAAGAGCAAGTAGAGGTGAGAATCCCGCTCCCTCTCTCTGTCTCTCTCGCTCATGTACACGCGCGCGCTCGCGCGCTGAATCGCGCCAGAGGAAAAACGCGGAGGTGGCGCTGAAAAGATGAATGGAGACCGTGTTTGATGACGGCACCCGGCCCCGGGGTTGCACAGTGGGTCAGAAGACCGCTGAGGCGGCCAAAATTCTAGACGCGTCTTTAGCTCCAGAGTCTCTGAATGGGACTCGAATCGAACGTGTGACCCCACCAATGGGTTGCTTTCCAAACGAGGATTCCATTGGAGGGGTCCCACGTTCGGTTCTAGTCCCATTTAGCGACTCTGGAGCTCAAAACGTGTCCGGAATTTTGGCGCGCCTCACCGGTCTTCTGACCCACTGTGGGGTGGCTGCGGGCGGAAGGGAGGGGTTTGTCTTTCGCGGATCGGCGGCACGCGTCTTCCGAGAAGCGAAGCGCGCGCCGTATTTGTTTGTTTACGCGACGCCCCGTCCGGTGTCCTCAGGGACTCGTCGGCGTCTCGTCTCGTTCGCTGCCAGATTTGAGGTTTGTCCGTCACTCGAGCAACGCGCGCCTGGCGTGCCCTCCTGGCGCGGTCAGTAGGCTCATTCCGAACAGTGCCTCTGTCCCTCTCGCACCCCTGCCGCCCGCCCCAAGGGTCCAAGGGAGACAGGGCGACCAAGGCACGGCCCGTTCCCGGTCGCGCAATGACTTTTGTTATTCCTGTCCTGGCCTGCCGGCCCTGCCCTGCCGGCCCTGCCCTGCCTCCCTCTGTCTTCTAAGTTTAGGCCGCGCAGCGACGCGCGGGCCATCCGCGAGGTTGGAGGCCGCGCGCCCGCGCCCTGCCCCGTCCACCTTTAAATACCGCCACTAATTTTGGCGTATGACGCGGCGGCCCACACTTCTAAAAGTAGCCGCGGCACGCCACGCCACGCGCCACGCGCCACCACGCCGCACGCCACGCCGCACGCCACGCCGCACGCCACGCCGCACACCACGCCCGCACGCCACGCCGCACGCCACGCCGCACACCACGCCGCACGCCACGCCGCACACCACGCCGCACGCCGCACGCCAGCCGCACGCCACGCCGCACGCCACGCCGCACACCACGCCGCACGCCACGCCGCACGCCACGACGCACACCACGACGCACGCCACGCCGCACGCCACGACGCACGCGTGTCTGAGTGGCCGGGGGGAGGAAAACATGAACATGATAAGGAACACGCTACACTACGCGACCGACCGCCCTGGAACGGAGGCCACGTCCCTGAGGCCGTGCAGGCCGCCGTGCAGGCCGCCGTGCAGGCCGCCGTGCAGGCCGCCGTGCAGGCCGCCGTGCAGGCCGCCGTGCAGGCCGCCGTGCAGGCCGCCGTGCAGGCCGCCGTGCAGGCCGCCGTGCAGGCCGCCGTGCAGGCCGCCGTGCAGGCCGCCGTGCAGGCCGCCGTGCAGGCCGCCGTGCAGGCCGCCGTGCAGGCCGCCGTGCAGGCCGGCGTGCAGGCCGCCGTGCAGGCCGTCGTGCAGGCCGGCGTGCGACGCGCTGCGAGGGCGGCGCGCGGCGTCGTCGTCTTGGCACTGGCTTTCACATTGTCTGCGGGCCGCGGCGCCGCGGCGCTGCTTTTCCGGTGCAGGTGGCGCCGCTGCCAGCGCGGCCTGCGCGCGCGAGGAGTCCCGGCAGGCGGACCAAATTAAATAGTTTTCTGTGTTATATTTGAGCGTCTAATTTGATCTCGTCCCGCGCCGTGGCGCGGCGTGCTGGCGATGACACCCCGACGTTTGAAGGTTGGCCCCGGCGGCGCGGCCGGCCTGCCCCGTGCCACGCCCGTCGCGGCGCGCGGCGTTGACGCGGTCCTCACATCGTCGTCACTCTGGTGTCACGGGGAACCGATTCGGCGCGCCGCTGGCATAGAGGCGCACAGTGGGCCAGAAGACCGGTGGAGGTGGCCAAAACTCTAGACGCGTATTGACCCCCTGAGTCGCTAAAACAGGACTCAAACCGAGCGTGTGACCCCACCAAATGGATTGCTCTCCGAACGAGGAATCCTTTGGTGGGGTCACACGTTTGGTTGGAGTCCCATTTAGCGACTCTTGGGCTCAAAACGCCTCTAGAACTTTGGCCGCCAGCGACGGTCTTCTGGCCCACAGTGAGGCGGCGCCCTGCGTCGCCCTGCGGCGCCCTGCGTCGCCCTGCGTCGCCCTCGTCGCCCTGCGTCGCCCTGCGGCGCCCTGCGTCGCCCTGCGTCGCCCTGCGTCGCCCTGCGTCGCCCTGCGGCGCCCTGCGTCGCCCTGCGTCGCCCTGCGTCGCCCTGCGGCGCCCTGCGTCGCCCTGCGTCGCCCTGCGTCGCCCTGCGTCGCCCTGCGTCGCCCTGCGTCGCCCTGCGTCGCCCTGCGTCGCCCTGCGTCGCCCTGCGGCGCCCTGCGTCGCCCTGCGTCGCCCTGCGTCGCCCTGCGTCGCCCTGCGTCGCCCTGCGTCGCCCTGCGTCGCCCTGCGTCGCCCTGCGTCGCCCTGCGTCGCCCTGCGTCGCCCTGCGTCGCCCTGCGGCGCCCTGCGTCGCCCTGCGTCGCCCTGCGTCGCCCTGCGTCGCCCTGCGTCGCCCTGCGTCGCCCTGCGGCGCCCTGCGTCGCCCTGCGTCGCCCTGCGTCGCCCTGCGTCGCCCTGCGTCGCCCTGCGTCGCCCTGCGTCGCCCTGCGTCGCCCTGCGTCGCCCTGCGGCGCCCTGCGTCGCCCTGCGTCGCCCTGCGTCGCCCTGCGTCGCCCTGCGTCGCCCTGCGTCGCCCTGCCGCGCTTGCTATCGGGATCTCATTACCGCACTGACCTACATCACGGCGGTCACCGCGCCGCCTGCACCGTCGTAACGTTTTATTTCGGCCGGCCGTTCCCGTTTCGTCACCGCCTTTGTGCTCCCGTCCCGCACATGCACCCCGTGCGCCCCGTCCTCCAGCCGCGGCGTCCGCCCGCCTGGCGCCGCACCGTGGGTCAGAAGACCGTTAGGGCGGCCAAAATTATAGACCCTATTTTGAGCTTCAGAGTCCCTAATGGGACTCGAATCGAACGTGTGACCCCACCAATGAATTCCTCGTTCGGAGAGCAATCCATTGGTGGGGTCACACGTTCGGTTCGAGTCCTATTAAGCGACTCTGGAGCGTAAAACGCGTCCGGGATTTAGACCGCCTCATTGATGCCCGATTAATGAGTATTATCAAATGTACTCACATGCACTCATGTGCACTCATGTGTTCACGAAAACCCTGAGTGATTCACCCCTCGCTTTGTCTCCTGAACGCGACCCGGCGTAGCGAGGTGCTCGACTCGGACCGAAAAGACCGAAATGGCTTTTGCGTAATGTTGTCCGTCTCCCTTGATTCGTTACGCGAAACCGGCGGTGCGGAGGGCCCCGTATTTTTAGAGCCGGTTATGCTCGCACCGTTTGGGTGCAGAAATAAGCTTTGCGTAAGGGACGCGGTGCGCGCCGTGAGGGTCACGACGGGAAGGGCTGCTCGCGGGGGGTGCGCCGCGCAGTGGGTCAGAAGACCGTAGCCAAATCCCCGACGCGTTTTGAGCTCCAGACTAGAGTCGCTGAATGGGGCTCTGCCCATCGTGTGACCCCACCAATGTATACCTCGTTAGTAGAGCGATCCATTGGTGGGGTCACACACTCGGTTTGAGTCCCATTTAGCGAAAAACGCGTCCGAGATTTTGGCCGCCTCGACGGTCTTCTGGCCCAGTGTGCGCCGCCGGGGCGGTCGGCAACCCGCACCGCAGCGCCGTCCGAGCGGCCCTGGCTGCCTACCCCGACGGCGCTCGCCGCGGAGCAGCAGGTTGACGGTGGTCACGGCGCCGCCGGGCCGCATGCAGCATGCATGGCGGCGGGCTGTCCGCGCTGACGCCTACGTCTGGCCTCGCCATGACGCTCCCCTCCCTTCCTTATTCATGCTGCCGATGATGATGATGATGATGACCCCCTCCGGCCCAGATCCGCGCGCCAGTCCGCCCGCACGTCAGTCCCTCAAAGGCTTTGCTTGCTTTGCTGCGGGGGACGCTGTGCACAGTGGGCCAGAAGACTGGTGGAGGCTGCCAAAATTCTAGACGCGTTTTGAGCTCTAGAGTCGCTAAATGGGACCAATGGATTCCTCGTTGGGAGAGCAATCCATTGGTGGGGGTCACACGTTCGATTCGAGTTCCATTTAGCGAATCTGGAGCGAAAAACGCGTCCGCGATTTTGGCCGCCTTAACGGTCCTTCTGACCCACTGTGCTGTGGAGCTGAAAAAAGGCCGCTAGCAACATGACTACGACGCGTGTTCATGATGCCCTCTGCTGCCGCGGGCCGTCGGGGGGCCGGTCGCGCGAGCGGGTGTAGCAGCACCGTGTTTGGCGAAGTCCGAGGCCGAGTCCCAGGGTGAGGTCGATTCTCGGAATGGAGCTGGTTCGGCCAGGCCATGGCCAGGCCACCAGGGTGAACACGTCGCCGCGTCAACGCTACAGCTAATCCCGCCGCGGCTCGCAGCGAGGGTTGCCGACGGGGTGACCGGCGGCGCCAAGTCCAGCAAGCTCGCCGGGCGTGGCTGCCGGCCTGCCACTGAGTAACTCTGCGGTTTGGACAGGGAGGGCCGTCGGGCGAGCACTAAGTGAATGCCGTAGCTACAGTTTCGGAGGCAAAATCTGTCTTCGAGTTCGCACATGCACATCGGGTCAGATGACCATTGAGGTGCTCAAAATTTTAGACGTGTTTTTAAGCTCCAGAGTCGCTTAATGGGACTCGAAATCGAACGTGTGACCCCACCAATGGACTCCTCGTTCGGAGAGCAATCTTTTGGTGGGGTCACACGTTCGATTCGAGTCCCATTTAGCGACTCTGGAGTCCGGGAGTTTGGCCGCTTCAACGGTCTGCTGACCCACTGTGCCCTGGAATTCCCCCCTTTCTTCTATTTGACTGGACGCCGAAAGCAGCCCGCGCCCCACCCTCCCCCGCTGTGATGGGTTGGTTGGACAAGAGAACGCGGCGGCGCGTATTCTAAGAAGGGCGCTGCGCATCACTCCCGCCTCTCTCTCCCTTTCCGGCTGTGTGCGGAGCTTCGGCGCGCCGCCGGGGCCGCCCAAAGGGCAGCGCGATCGCCGCGCCCCGTGCCGGCGCGTGGCAGGCTGCATGCGCGTTCGCTCGCTCAGTTATTAGATTTAGTTTTAAGGCTCTGCCGCCTTCCCGCCACGTTTCGACGTGTCCCGTTGCCCGCCGCTTGTCTCTCCCTCTCGCGCGCGCGCCGTGGTGTGTGAAGTGTGTGCGCCCGTCCCTCGTTTGCTGGCCGTATTGATCTTGCCGCCGGACGCAGGCGGCGCAGCGCCGGCAGTGTTGTGGTGCAGTGTCATGTGGTTGCTGTCGACGAGTGGCTGCGGGGCCGTTTGAACTAGCCGAGCTATGCCCGCCCTGCCCTGGGACTTCCACGCGCACCCTGGCGCCACGAGTCATGAAAGGTAACGGCTGTCTGGGCACGGCGACGACGCGGAGACGGCGCCCCGAGCGACGCCGAGCCGCGCGCGGCCTTGTACTTGCGTGACAGCGTGCGGCGACGACTACTCCGGCCGCGCGGAAAAATTTGGTGTTGCCCGACAAGTGCATGTCAGGCTCCTCTCGGCGGCGGCCCAGGCCGGGCTTGTGCAGGTGCTGTCAGCGCATCACCGTCCTCCCCGCTGCCCGACAGCGGAGTGTGGATTCCCGACGGAGGGATACAATAATAACACGTGGCCGTCGGCGTTCTCCTCTGGCAAGGGGTCCCCCACTCAACACAAACTGTGTACGCTTGGAGGAGTACGATCCCACAATCTTTCGACCAAAACGCCAGAAAGGTAGGCAAAAAAGCGCGACAAAATCATAACAGAAACCTACACTATTCAAACAATCTGCGTACAGGCAATATTCAGAGTGAGGGATCCTGGACGGGGGGGGGGGGGGGGGGGGGGTCGACGCCTTCTCACCCATGCTAACTCTCCCGACACTGACGGCAGCTGACGGGTAGCAAGACAGCGAGGCCCGCCCCCCCTCCCCCCCCGCCCCCTTGTCCACTTTCTTTTATAGTTTGTGGTGCGCTAGGGGCAGCGTGTCCCGGCGCATCAGTGCGTGCCGCCGATCCAAACTGGGCGGGGCACGGCCGGCGGCGGCGTGGTGCGGCAGTTCCCGGTGCGCGGGCCAGCGCGGGCAGGGAGGGTATGGATGGGCGCCCGTCAGGCCGGTCCGGCGGGTTTGCATCGTTGCGCGGTGTCCTCGGGTTGTCGTGCCGGTCCGCAGCCGGCCGGCCGGGCCGTTGGCGTCATCCCTCCCCCCGTGCTGTCTGCCGCGGACGGCGCGGCCGGAGCGCCCCGGAAATGATGCAGCGCCGGAGAGTGGATCCCGAAGCGCAAAGCGTGAGGCGGTCGGGGCGCATTGAAGCCTGCCGCCTCCATACATATGCGCCGCCCCACGCCTCCACCGCCGCGCGTATCCGTCTTAAAGGCCACAGGCAACCTGAAGACGAGCTGATGGCATACTGGTTCTGCCCCCGCCGTCAAGGCGCCAACAGAGTTCTCCGAAATAAAATTTCATTTGAAGAAAAATTTTGGCGTCGGGTGTCGCTGACCCTTCGTGGGTGGCTCCCCCCCCCCCCGCCCCCTTCTATTTATTTCTTTCTGCCTCTTCCTGAATCTCGAATTAGCGTCGTCTTGCCGTGAGCAACGCATTGCGAGGGGGGATCGTCAGTCCCGCCTGCCTTCGTCCTGGCGAGCGGGCTGCCTACGCGCCCTGTGGTACGGCGCACAGTCGGTCCAAAAACCGTTGAGAGAGCCAAAATTCTGGACGCGTTTTGAGCTTCTGGAGTCGCTAAATGGACCTTTAAAAACGAACGTGCGACCCTCACCAATGGATTCCTTACTGTTTGTAGAGCAATCTATTGGTGTGGGTCCACACCGTTCGATTCGAGTCACATTTACCGACTCTGGAGCTCAAAACGCGTCTAGAGTTTCTGCCGCCAACAACGGTCTTCAACCCACTGTGGCTGCGCTCTGTTTGTCCGGCCGCTTTGGTTGCTCTGGACGCTTTCTGGACAGCTTGTCCAGCCTGTCCCGAGGCAGCACTCGGGTCAGGAACCGCTGCGGAAGCTTCACTCCGCGATGTTTCCAAATTTATCATACATTAATCCGTCCAACTGGGACCGTGCTTGGCCGTGCTTCAGCGTGTTTGGGCCTATCTCAATATTCGCGTAATTATATGGCTCGTCCTGGGGCCCCGCCCGCCAGGCAACCAAGCAGGCTCCTTCCCAACAGCAGAGTATCGTCGTCCGCTCCCACTCTTCGCTGCCTCACTGTATGCCCCACGAGTGCGAGAGAGACAGAGCGAAAAAGCCAAGGTTCGGAATCAGTCCTGAGGGCTCGCACACAGCCACGCACCAGGCGGCCCGGCCGGTCAGTGTGATGTCCTCCCCCCCCCCCCGCGTGTTCAACAGCCCGAACTATCCCCATAACGCCAACGCCCGTTTTCCCAAATGTCGTGTGACTCGTTCCGCACAACGCGCGTCGATCGAGCGCGTCGCCGCCCCGCCTGCGCTGGGCAAGTAAACCGAAATCAACTTGCCTTGTGTGTATTACGCTCTTTTCGGGGACGAGGCGAGCGGCAAGCACGCGCGGTCGCGCCTGGATTGCACACCTGGTCATTATCCTCTACCGTGGTGGGGCCGTCTGTGGCGCGGGCGGCCCCTACCGACGCCGGGATGTACGTGATTGTGTTTTGTATTGATGTCTGTGTGAGTGTGTGTGTGTGTGCGTGCGTGCGCTGCGTGTCCACCCGCCACCCTCTTCGCAGGCGATACTGTTTGTGGAAAATAACTGCGAATAAGCGATGAATGTGGATCGTAGCCGGTCGGGGCGGGTTGGGGTGAGGTGGAGTTGGAGGTCGCGGAAGACAAGAGTCAAGAAGGTCTCCCCGCACAGTGGGTCAGAAGACCGTTTCATGCGGGTGCCCAAAAATTCTTGACGCGTTTTCGAGGCTCCAGAGTCGCCAAGTGGTGGACTCGAAATTCTCACGTGTGACCCCACCGAATGGAACGCTCTCCAAGACAAGTGTGATCCATTGGTGGGGTCACACTGCTCGGATCGAAGTCCCATTATAGCGACTCTGTGAGCTCAAAACGCGTGCTATAATTTTTTATTCCGCCCCAACGTTCATCAGACACCACTGTGCCCCGCCACGGCGCGGGGACCGGGTGGCCGCGCGAGGGCCCGGCCCGCGCAGATTTGGGGGTTCGGTCACCTCGAGTGAGTGCCGATACAACTGTGCTGAGTGGCCCGCCGAGCGGCGAGGCCCTCCGCGCGACCCTAGTCGGCCGCGGCCCGACAATTCATTAAACTCGCGGCGTCCAAGCCCGCAGGCGGACCTGCTCCCTGCCGGGCTGCAGCCGGGCTGAGGCGCACCCCTTCTCCTTCCGAACGCAAACAGCGTTTTTGTCGCTTCCAGCGCGCGGCCTGTTGGCGTCGAGATTTTACGGCCGGCCTCTTTTGTCCGCGTTTTCAGAAGATCGCTGGCGTCCAGCACCATGTGCCCGGCACTAACTTCTGCTAGCGCGGCGCTGGCACACGGTGGCGTGGCCGCTAAGAAAAGCTTTAATCTAATCGGGTCGGCCGTGGGGCCGGGCTAGTACGTACTAACGCCCGTTTAAATCCCCGTGCTCGGCGCGCATCGCTTTGCGCGCCGCGGCGCGCCGAGACGAGCCGCGGCCCGCGTCGATCCGCGTAACTCGTGGTTCTCGGCGCTACGCTTGTCGCTGGCCCTGCGCGGTGCCCGTCCCCTTCTGCAGCCATTCAAGAGGCGAGCGTGAATGCCCGGCGGAGCCGCTGGCCGGCACAGAGAACAGAAGCTTATTTTCTCTGTGCGCTGCTGCGTGCGGGTGTCGGGACGCATAGGCAATACACACACACACACACACACAGAGTAGAGAGATGAGAGAGAGAGAGAGGTGTATAGAGAGAGAAGAGAGAGAGAGAGAGAGAGAGAGAGAGAGAGAGAGAGTAGAGAGAAGGAGGGGCTAATCAGTTATAGGCCCGCGTCTACAGTGCACTGCATATGGGCCGCGCGAGGACGGGCAGTGGCGGGCAGCGCGGCGGCCCGGGCACGGGGCAGACAGATGCATGAACCGACGCACACACATACACACTCTCTCTCTCTCTCTCTCTCTCTCTCTCTCTCCATCTCTCTCTCTCTCGATCGCCAGACCATGCTCATCACTCTCTCTCCTCTCGCCCGTGCCTCCCTCTCTCTCTCTCTACCCCTCTCCCTCCAGCACTCTCTATCTCATCTCTCCTTCTCTCACTCTCACACACACACACACATACACTCGTGTTGGTCCCACAATCCACCACTTTGTTGTTTTTTTTCTGCTTTAAAGGAGACGTCGTGTCGTCACGTTTACCTGTCCGAGTGCAAAGGATATCTTTTCTATTGTGAAACTTTTTCCGGCGCCCGCGTGTTGAGCAAACCTCCGCCTGGGAGTCTTCATCATCACGACGTTTCGTCCGACGTCCGTTTTTCTTTGTCGGGGGACGGTTGATTTGTTTTGGAACGTATATCGTATTCGAAATTTTTGTGGTCTTTGGTGAGAAGATACACGATCTGATTTTGGCCGCACTGCGTTCGGCTCTGGTGGCCGCCGCTGCCGCTCGCCGCCGCTGCCTGCTCTGCCCGCCGCAGCCGCTCTCCAGCTCCGCTGCACACCCGGGCCGGAGCCGCCGGGCCCTCGAAACTGAACCCTCTGCTCTGGAAACGCCGCGGGAGGGAAACGTTGTGACGCTCTCTTTTTGTTATTCGTCCGTCGTCGCGTTCCGCCCCGCTGATCATAGGAGGCTGGCTCATGGAAAATTTGTAGCGCGGCAGATGGAAGACGCCGAGCGGCGGCGCGGGGATTCGAACACCCGTGGCCGCCGCGAGGCGCTTATTCGCTCGACTCGGCGCGGAATGCGGGCCGTCCGTCGCACAGTAACAACCATGACGAGCACCGAGCATAGTCGCACTAGCGCCAAGTTTTAGCCGAGGCCGCCCGTCTCCGCGTGTGCGCGTTTATGCTATGCCCTATGCAGGCAAAATCGGAGGTACGGGCGGAATGCACGCCGACTTGGAACACCCCGCTGTCTCATTGATTATTCTACAGCATTGCTCTATCTCTCCTGTCTCTGTCACTCTGTCTGTCTGTCTGCTTCTCTCCTCTCTCTCACTCTCTCTCTCATCTCACTTGCTCTAGCGGCTCTTTGCTCCTCTCGTCCTCACTCTCCTCTCTCTCTCTCCACTATCTCTCTCACTCTCCCTCCTCTCATCCTGCCCTGGCTCCAGCTGGACTGGAACCCGTCCCCGCCAGCCGTTCCTACCGTCCTCGCATTGCTACCGGCGGCGCGGACCGAGATTGCACTGACGTCGTCGATTTCGTCTCCGGTGCTTAGGCGGACGCGGCGAATAGCCTTTTCCGTCGCCGCGCGGGATAAACCGACACACGAGTTTTTTTTGTTTTTGTTTTTTTTTTTTTTTTTTGCGCGTTTGCAAGGTTGGTTTTCGAGAAGACGCAGTATGGCTGCCGAGCGGGGATGTCGCCCTAATCAGTTCCCAGACCCCGTCGTCCCTTCGTCCTATCCCGTTTGCAGTGCGAGGCCAAAGTTGCAAATCGTGAAGCCGCGAGCTTGTCTTTGACCGCTTTCCCGCGCCGCCGCGCCGTCCGCCGCCCCGGCCGGCGCTGGCGGGGAGCCACTGCTGTGCTAAATATAGTGGGATGTAGGCCTTGCAGGCGACTGCACTCTCGGTTCCGCCTTGATACGCGGAGGGACGCAGGACCGGCGTGCCGCGCGCCGGGGACGTTGGACGTGGGCGCCGTCCCTCCGTCCCAGAAGTTCGAGCGCACCGCGCGCCGCCGCCTACATGTTTTTTATTTATGGCAAAGCCCTGCCTGTGAGTGTGTGTGTTTGCGCGCGCGCGCCTCTCTCTCCACGAACTCATTAATCCATCGCGCTGCATAATCATTTGACACCGCTCGTACGTCCGATGCTGAGCCGCGGACGCCGCGCCTTGCCGCCATATTCACGCGGGGATTGCTTTGAACCACAGACACCGTCGTCGATTCATTGTTTGTTCATCCGACGTTACCGAACTGTCGGACCCGCCATCGACTGGAGAACGGATCCGAACACTACGCTTCGTCGCTCTGTCTCTCTCGCACCACACACACTTCCAAGACGCGCCCCATGAGAGTGCGAGAGAGACGGGTAGCATTGAGTCGCAGGTTAACCTTTATATCGGTTTTGTACTCATTCAGTCGCGCATAATGCAAAAAACCTAGCACAGTTTATGGAAGCGCTTAAATATCGTTTATGTAAAAAGGTGTCTGATTTTCCCTCCCCTTCCCCCCCCCTCTGCATGAGGCGCGCCCACGATTCAAATTTTAAGGACGAGTGGGTGGTGCCTCTCTGTGTGTTTGTGGTGTGCGTGTGTTTAGTGTGTGTTGGAGTATGTGGGTGTCAAGACCAGCTGCGCTCCGTTTGTTTCCCTTGTTAATTTTCCTGATGAGAGCCTCACTATATTAACGCGATAATTCGAGCCACATGTGTTTTGGGGCGCTCCCCGCGCTCTGTAGGGACTAACTACTTTTAGACGGCAGCATTAAAGGGCGGCGGGATTGAACGCCGTACCGGCGCGCGCTAAAAAACGATTACATAAATAATTCAAACAGAATCCCCCGAAAACCATACTAAGAAAAATTTTCTAAAATTTATAGGAAGGTATTTTTATTGGTCGCTGTTTGATTGGTTTTATCGTTGATCCCGCGTCCGTGCTGGCGGGGCTGTCGAGTCCTTCACCCGGCCCGCCTTGATATTGCCCGCTGGAGTGGCCTGGAGTCAAACTGCAGCGGCGGTTTCCTCCCCGAAAAGTCCCCCGATAGGCCAACAGCCTCAATTTTATTGGGCTCGGCCCCCTCCCCCCTCCCAATCGTGTTCCCGGCCGTCGTGGCGCGTACACGGCTGATAACGTAGTGAAACGGAAGAACGCGATAAAGCTGGTTTGCATGGAGTGTGCTGCCCACAGTACGCCTCTATCTGCCGCAATCTGGATCATTGGATGCACGCCACGCCGAAATGCACGCGCTGTCTGCGCGAAACCGGACGTGCCTTTTTGTTTGTCCTTTCGAGAAAGGTTATTTTATTTTCCTGGTTTATTTTTAAGCCTCCTCTCTGCGACGGCGGCCAAGCCGCGATATCGTGTCGCAATCGCGCGCGCTTTGCCCGTTTTGTGTGTGTAGTGAGTGTGTGTGTGTTTTGTGTTGAGTGTTTTTGTTTGTGTGTGAGTGTGTGTGTGAGTGTTGTGTGTGTGTGTTTTTGTAGTGTGTTGGTGTGTGTGCTAGCGGTGAAACCGGCGCTTTGGCTTTCATCCAGAAAGCTATATTTTGAGAACAGAACAGACTACTACGCAACGCTAGCCAACAAGGCCTGGCAGATCACTCGAAAAAAAAAAAGAAGAGAAACTGGATGATCCTTTGTGATATGGGTTGAACGCTCGTGGAGTCCGCATCAGTTCGGGAAACATGTAGACGATAATTTTTGGCCATTCGTCCAAGAGCGCCCGGTACTCCCCCTTCGCCTCTCTCCCCCTCCCGCAACCATATTTCCGTGGCCCCCCTCTCTTTTTTCCTCTCGACTACTGAGTGCGCCACGCGTTTTTTTGTGAGCGTGATTCACGTTAAAAATAGCCCACTCGATTCTGGGAATGGAATGGGTCTCGTCGACTTGGGCAATGTTGTGACTCGGGGGCCGCGGTGTCGGGCCGAGTCGGCCGTCGTCTTTATCAACTGGCTGCACCATCCCGAACCACTCCCGCGCTCCCCGTGGCCCGCCACGCCCCGCCCACGCCACTCCCCGCCAACGCCACGGCCACGCAACCCTCCCCGCGTCATTCACCTTCCCGTGCGTTACACCTGTTGCCCGTGACGTCACGCGGCGCCACGCACCCTGGCCCTGGCAGTGGGCGCCCGCCGGCGGCGCCATCTAGTGGCGTGGGTCGACGGGGTTCGACTCCTCGCGCCGCACGGAGACGACGGGACGGACGTTTACGGCGGCGACCGCTCTTGGAGTACTCGGTGTTGGACCAGGTCAGGGAGGCTGCAGCACGCGCGGTGCCGTGTGCTGCGCCTCCAGGGGCCGCGGAGCGGTGGCCTGAGTCCAAGTGGGTCGTAGGCAAGAGTCGCCCGTGTGTGCCGCCATCGAGGGGCCGCGAGCGTGGGCCGAGGCCAGTGGCGAAGGCAGCTGCCGCCCGTGTGGGTGCGCCTCGGAGGGGCCGCGTGCGTGGCCGAGGCCAGTGGCGTAGGCAGCGCGCCCGTGTGATGCGACCTCGAGGGGCCGACGAGCGTGGCCGAGGCCAGTGGCGTAGTGCAGCGCGCCAGAGGTGTGCGCCTCGAGGGGCCGCGAAGCGTTTGGCCGAGGCCAGTGGCGTAGGCAGCGCGCCCCGGCGAGCGCGCGCTCTGCGCCCTGCAGCCTCAGCCGCCGCTTTGTTTTGGTCCCTGAAATTAGAGTTGGTCCTGTTTCCACACCTATTCATAGACCCGGCCCCGCCCCCGCCCCGCCTCGCCCCGCGGACCGCGCCGCCCCGGCGGTGGTCACAAGGGCCGCGGAGAGGGCGGGGCACTGCGCTGGTTTACTGGACGAGGCTGCTGGTTTGGACGTTGGCGGTTGGTGTTGTGCGGGCTGCTATTTTTGCGATGCGCCTCCCCTCCCCCGACAGCTTCGGCGCCCGCCGACATCCTCCAATCCATATTTATTTTGGTGTCCATATTTGTGGGGCCCGTTCCAGCTCTGACATCGGCCGCCGCGCGCCAGCACATGCGGCTGGTTCCCGTGGGAACAGGGCCTTGTATCTGATGGCCACGGTGCGTCCTTCGTTGTTTTGCAAGTTAGCCCGCTGCTTAGCCACCCTGGTTCGTGGCAGGCCCAGCCCGCGCCCCGACGGGCACCGGCGTCACGGTGATGGCCCCGGCGATGCCCCATGCGATGCATCACCACAGAGCAGATAGTAAGGGTGAGTCCCGAGAGTCGCAGGGCCGGCCGGCCGGCTGAAGGAAAAAGCCTCACCCGTACTGGATAAGAGGCAGCCAAGAATAAGGGGGGGGGCCGCGACCGACCCCCCACACACCACCCCACCCCCACCACCCACCCCCCCCACAACCCACCCACCCCCCACCCCAATTGGCGGCCTGCAGTGGACGCATCAGGCGTGCCCCCGGACACCCATGGGGCACCCTCAATCTCCCCACTGCCGCCAAGTGATGGCTTCCACCACGACGGTGGTGTGTGGGGGCCTCCAGCTCCGCCGCTCTGGACTCTCTCGCTCTCGCAGGGTGCCTTTGCGAGAGAGACAGCGACGAAACGCTGTGCGTCGATGCTCAGCTGGTCCTCACTTCTTTGGCGGCGTGCTTCGTAAACCCAGCCTGGAGAAGACCCCCGTGTGTGGGTGTGGCCCCGGGAGGGGAGGGGGAGGGGGTCGCCAGCAAACTGCGCACTACGCCGCCGCTGCGCTGGAGCCAGCCTTGGGCCCTGGGGCCTTGTGGCGGAGGCGGGGCGGCGAAGGGAGGCCGCGTCTATTTTTAGCCAACCTGTTAGCCGGCCTGCTTGGCCTGCTCGATGCGCCGAGGCGGGCTGGCGGGCTGGCTTCTGGGCTGGCTGGCTGGCGGGCTGGCGCTTCGCACCGGCAGACTCGTCGACGACGCTGCTTAGCGCCGTGTGCTACGCTCCCCTGCACGCTGCACTTGGAAATGGGTCACTCGGGGCGGCTCGGCGGCCCCACGACGCTGCCCTACCCCAAAGCCCCCCCCCCCCCCCCCGGGCCGCGCCGCCGCCGCCGCCTCGCGGTGCACGTGGATCGCGGTGCGCGTCTCAGACGGCGGCAAATACCGAGATAACCGCTGTTTAAATACTACCGTTATCGCGTGCCGTGCCGCCCGGGTGAGCGCCCGGCCTGGCGAGGGTAGGCCGCCCGCCGACAGGGGTGCGGCCGGGCTGCCTGCCGCCACGGCGCTCTGGCGGCGAGGGCGGCCGAGGGCGGCCGAGGGCCTGCCTGCTTCCCCATTGGTGGACCCCGAGTGGGCCGCAATCGGTGCGCGTTGCCGGCCGCGGAGCGCGAGCGCGTGCAGTGTGGGAAAGGAAACGCCGCCGCGGGCCGCGAGCCAAAGGTTGTTCTTCGGGCTGCAGACCGGCCGCGCCGATGGACTTGTTGTCGGGCCGCACGTGGCGCTGCACGTGGCGGCGCTGCTGCACGGGGCGCGGCACGGGCACGGTGGGCCGCCGTGGGAATGGCGGTGCGCCGGGGGGGGGGGGAGGTGGGTGGCGGCTAGTTTTTTTTTTCCGCGCGGCGTTTGGTCGTGCGCCGCGGCTGGGTTCGGGCGGCACGGGCCGCGGGGACGGTGGGGACGGCGGGGACCGCACCGGGGCGCTTTCGGCCCGGCCGCGGTCGCGTGACACGCGCCAGATAAAACTATCGATTGTGTAGTTGTTGAAACCGGAGTGGTATAACGACTGCTTCTGTTTGTTCCAGGAGCTGTGTCGGAACGTGCAGGTGAGCATCACAGCGTGACGCCATGACGCCCGGGCTGATGCTGGGCCGATGTGGCGGGGCGTTTGCTCAGCGCTAGCGTCGCTTCGGTCTCTCTCTGGCGCGTCTTGTCAGAGGTTGGGTCGGACTCCGCTGCACAGTGGGTCAGAAGGCCGTTGAAGCGGTCAAAATTCTAGACGCGTTTTGAGCTCCAGAGTCGCTTGATGGGACTCGAACCGACGTGTGACCCCACCAATGGATTGCTCTCCAAACGAGGAATCCATTGGTGGGGTCACACGTTCGATTCGAGTCCCATTCAGCGACTCTGGAGCTCAAAACGCGTCTAAAGTTTTGGCCGCCCCAACGGTCTTCTGACCCACTGTGCGCTGCCCCTCGCTGTGCGGGCCTCGACACGCCGTGACCCAGTGGCGGTTGTTGTTTCCTCGTCGTGGCCGGGGCAGGGGGAGGGGAGGGAGGGACAGAACATGAACATGATCGGCCAGACCGAGCGACGAAGCGATTCCTCGCAATCGGCCGACAGATTCGGCCGGATGACCAGGGGATGCCACGTGACGCGCGGTGCGGTGCGGCGAGGTGGTCGATGTAGTCGATGAGGGCAGCGCGCGGGCCGCACGCCGCAGCGCGTCGTCTGCCTTATCGCCGCCGTATCTCTGAGAGGCGGCCCGATAGTGGGGTTTCTTTTTGATCGGTTCGAGGACGCGTATTTCGGAGTTTGTTGTTGTCGTAACTCTGGATGGTGACGGCGGCGCTCTGCCGCCGCCCCCCCCCCCCCCACCCCGGACGGGAGCGGGTGGCGCGGAGGACAGAAATAGAACCGAGCCGGGGCTCCGGCCCTGCCCTCCAGAGCCCGGAGTTGTAGACGCGGGCCCCGCGCGTGTCCTCCCACTCCACTCTCCCGCCGCGAGGCAAGGCGAGGCAAGGCCCGGGCCGGGCCTGTTGCTGCGCGACCCGCGCACCTCCGGCCGACTAATAGCTAAACGTATAGAGTCAGCCGCTCATGTGCGGCCGCTTGACTTGCTGCGGCCGAGGCCGCCCGGCCGGCTCTCCCCTGCTCTGGGGGACGACCGTCGGCGCCCAAGTGAAGCCGCGGCGCTAACGTCGAAAAACCGTCAACGTCCTCCGTCGCCACCCACCTCTGGACCCCCCCCCCCCTCCCCCCCGACACTGGTGGGCTTGGTAGGGGGAGGTGGGCACGAATTGCCGCTTGGGGGGAAGGTGGGGGCCCAACAGTGACTGGGCGTTATTACGCCGGCTAAAAATAGGACGGCCCCCCTCTCCAGTCTTTCTCTCTCGCTCTGTCGCTCCCTCTCTCTCGTCCGTTCTGGGATCGTGTGGCGCTGGATGGCCAGGTGGAATGCGGAGTGGCTAGTGACGTCACCACCCACGGCCACCTGAGGTCGGTGATGGCAATGGTCCGCCCCGGGCATTCGACTCGCCGCGCTCAGGGCGGGAATCAGCGTCAGCGCTTTTGCCTATCTGCCGCCTTGGCGGGAAGGCGCCTAGCAGCTGGTTGATGTTACTCATTTCTGGAGGAGCCCGCCTCTGTTCGCTCTGTTGGAATAATGGCTCGGCAGGGCGCCCGGTGTGTGGCCCTAACTTGGTGGCCCCAAATTGGTGGCCCCCAAACGTGGTGGCCCCTAACTTGGTAGCCCCAACTTGGTGGCCCCAACTTGGTGGCCCCAACTGCACTGGAGAGTTTTGTTTCACATCTGGACCTAACTTTAGTGGCCAGTGTTTGAAAAGGTTTGGACGGAATGAAACACATTTTTGAATTCCGGACACCAAATGTTTGGGTTTCCAGGCATTCATATAATTTTCCGTTTCAGCGTTAAAAGTTTGGTGCCTGGGGAACCGAACAAATTATAGTGCCTGTTGTTAATGTTGGGACAGATGAAACACATTTTGATTCTGGAGACCACAAAGTTTTCGTTGATGATGTAGTATACAAGGATCTTGCAGTGCTGTAGATTGTCCACCCAAAAACTGAGCTTAACAAGAAAGGAGGTATTATACAAGAATAATTTCGGACTATTTGGGGATACTGGGAAATGAGTACTGCTACGGTGGTGTTTGCCAACTTCGGGAGCATGTCTTCCGCCCTTGGCAAGGAGCATTTTTTCTGCCCAGAGCGGTTCTTCTTTATTTTCCTCGTATCACACACCTCGTTCTTGTTGAAGCGCAGTGAGGGCATTTCGCGAGGCCGCGTTCGTTCGTCGGCGCGCGGCGCTGACCTGGCAACACCACTTGCCGCTGGGGCTCGGACCGAGGCGTGTTGTTGTCACCCCCCCCCCTCCCCCTGCCTCATGGATACGCGCTGGCGCCGGGCCGGAGTCCTGTCCAGCGGCGCGGCTCGGTCAGGCGCGGGGGTCGTGTATCCGCAGCGATCCGGTTCTTGTTACTCCAATTGGCCGTGCCGCCCGTGCCGCCGTGCCTGCGGGCACGCCCAGGGCACGCCGCCGCAGGGCCGCGCGGTCAGGCAGCCGGTTATACCCCGCTTCTGTTTCGGGGTAAAAGGGCGGAATGGGAACTGCTGCCGGTCGTTTGACGCGCGACTTCGCTCCCTTTCCCTGCCGCAAGTTCGTGCCCGACTGGAACGCAGTGTGTTGCTGCGACTCCAAAAAAAAAAAAAAAAAAAAAATACCTCTACAAACTGAAGTGTGTACTCAATGTGCATCTACAGGTGCATACCTACAAGTGACACATCCACCACTACAGATGCGTACTTGACTGAGTACACATTACAGATGCATACTTGGCTGATTACACACCTACTGATGCATACGTTGTAGGTGTGTACTCGGCTAAGTATGCATTCTGTAGATGCTTACCTTGTAGGTATGCACCTGTAGATGCATACTGTTATAACACACTTCAGTTTGTAGAGAAGGAGGGAGTCATGTCGCCACTTTTTGTCTACTTACAGGCGGATTGGTACGGCAAATTGCCTACATTTAGGCGTTTTATTAAGGGCAAAAAGGGGGGGGGTTCATGACCCCCGCGGGCTTGGGTGTTTCCCCTTCCCACCGCGAGGGGTGGCGGCCACGTCGTCGCACAGTGGCGCGTAGTTCGGCGATCCCGAAACACGAATACCGTCGCCAATCCATCTCCCGGCCCGGGACCCGGTCAGGCCATCCCACTCCACGGCCATCGAGGTAGGACCCGTTCATCCTTGGCGCAAGACACCTATTAAGCCGCCGTCTTGGAGGAGGGCGGCGGTGTGCTGCGGGGTCCCTGCGCTGTGGCCCCCCCGTCGCACCGGCCGAGGCCACCGTGGCCACTGTGGCCCACTGGGAAGCAGGCCGTGCGTTTCTCCGCTTCGCATATGGCACGAACCCGCCGTGTTTGTCCTGCACCCTGCACGTGGCGCGCGCGTCCTCCAATCTCCACCTTGCCGCCTCGCGCGGCCACAGCGCATCAGCGCGGCTCGGCTAAAAAATACGAGGCGACTAAAATTGCACAGCGGCGCGGGCGGGGCCCGCCGGCCAGTGCCGCGGGTGACAAAGTCGTATTGTTTGGGCTCCCAGCGCCGCCACGACGGCCGAGACCGCCACGCCGCCCCCGGCCGCCACCATTCACCGAGCGCCGACAGCGGCACGCCACCACCCCACCACCTGCGATGATGAACTGTCAAAGCACGACAAGGCCGCAACCTCTGGCGCCGCCCTGCGGCAGTGTACGTCCGCGACCCGCGACCGCCGTGTGCGCCGTGTACGTCCGCCGACATTGTCCACCGCCCGCATATTTTGCCCGTGGCTCAATCTCCCGCGCGTGGCCGCCGCCGGGCCGGCCTGTGAGAAAAACACGCGGCCCGGCCCGGCGTGGCCACCGACCGGCCCGTCGCCACGAGTGGGCCGGTCAAAAATTCCGGACGGGTTTCGAGCACCGGAGTCGCTAAAAGGAACTTCGAACCGACCGTGTAAACCCTACCAATGGAATCCTCCGTTGGTGGGGTCACACGTTCGGTTCGAGCCCCATATAGCGACGCTGGAGCGCAAAAATGTGGTCTCCGGATTTGGACCGCCTCGCCCACTGTACCTCGTAGGAAAAATGACTGACCGCTCGGGCTCTGCTCGATGCCGGCTCCAACTATTCGTGTGTCGTGTGTGTGTGTGTGGATGTGTGTGTGTGTGTGTGACTCTTTCGTTTTTCTGTGCGCGTCGGCCGGTCAACTCGGCGTTGTGTGAATCGAAGAAGATCCGAGTGGCCTGAACCTAACCTTTTCCCACCTCTCCAGCCCCAAAGGCCCGTGAGGCCGCCGCGGTGCGCCTGCGTCATGCGTCATTGGGCGCTGCCGGGGCTGCGGGGGCCCCGGGTCCACCCCGACCCGACTCCCACCCCGCGTCCGGCGGGGACCACGATTGTATAACCGGGTGACGTCTGGCGGGGGGTGAACGCGCGCTCAGCAAGGCTGTGCTGCTCGTCCTGCTCGTCGGCCTTCCGCGTCAGTGGCGTGGGGCGGCGGGGGCGGCCGGGGCGGCAGGCGCCCGCGAGGCGCGATTGGTGCCCTTCCTCCCCGTCCGACACGGCGCTGCTGGTCCACGCCCTGCATGCTAATTGTGTGACCGGAATAGCCCGGGCCGCGATGCATGCGGCCCTATACAGGAAAGGCCGGCCCGGGCCCGCGTCTTGTGTGTATCGCAAGCCGTGCCGCGCCTGCTGCTTCCGTCTCCGCCCCGCCCCACCCCGCCCCGCCCCGCCACGCCACGCCACGCCACGCCTTTTGGCGACACCCCGCGACCTCCACCCTCGCCACGACGACGAAAACTTGCCCGGCGTTGGGGCGCAAGTGGGGCACTAACCCCAAGGGCAGAGAGTCAGCGACCTGGTTCCCCCTGCACTGCCTGCGTTCCCTCCCACACCGTGTTAAGACGAACGAGGCTAACATCGGATCCCACCAAGCCCTGCGCGCCGCGCCGCGCGGGCACTTTCACTCTAGACAACGCTAGTGTAGACCCGGCATAGCCTGTGTGGTGCATGTGTTGTGGTGTGTGTGGGGGGGGGGTCCCCGTCACCGCGACGGCTTGATCCGCGGATGCATGGTCCGCCGCGTGGCTCTGCTCCGCACCCCTTGGCGCCTTGGCGTCGCGGCCTTGTAGCCCGCCGCCGGGGCCCAGGCCCCCCTGGCGGGGTCGACGCACGGCAGCCTTTTACTCAGGGGTGTTCCCCACGCGGTGGCTGGCCGGCGCGAGTTGCTCCTCGACGACGGCGCTCTGCGAAATCTTGTTTCACATCGCAACGAAAACTTTGGTCTCCGGAACCAAAATGTGTTTCATCCGTCCAACTTAAACACAATCACTAAAGTTTCGGTTCCAGGCATCAAAAATTATAACGCTGAAACGGAAAATTGGTGCTCAAAAGTTGGTGTCCGGGACCAAAAATGCGGGTCGCATCTTTGCACTAAACGTTTCGTCCCCTGATGTGAAACAAATATCTCAGGGCGGTCCCCTTGCACGCGTCCCCGTCCAAGACCCCCCTCCTCCTTCTGAGGCCGCAGGACCATTTGTAACGGAAAACGAGGCGATAGCCCGGAATATTGTGCGCAACCTCTGTCCGCGTCCGCGCTCCCCCCCCCCCCCCCGCTCACTGCTTATCTGCTCGTGATTTGGTTAGGTCGGTGCAGCACGCTTCGAAATAGACTATAACTACCGGGGCCGCGTGGCTCTGGACAGGGCGCCTTTCGGCGCGTCCGCGGTGCAGCCCCGTCTGGTGGCCTAGTGGTGTTGCGGCGTGCCCCCACCCCCTCCCCACCCGCCCCGCGCGCCCTGCACCGACGAGACGTATGAATCGGCGGTGGTGTTTAAAAATACGCAGGGCAGGGCAATGTTGTGGGTGAAGAGTCGTGGCGCCACGCTGCGCCCCCCGGCTACCATCCATCCACCCACCTCGGCGACGACGTTGGTGCCCGTGGTGGTGCCGGCCCGCGCCGCCGAGCAGGCCGCCGCACCAGCACTGTGGGCCAAAAGACCGAAGGCGGCCAAACCCTAGACCCGCCTTTGAGCTCCTCGTCGCTGAATGAGACTCGAAATCGAAAACGTGTGACCCCACTAATGAGGTCCACCCCCCTCTCCAAACGAGGGAATACCATCGGTGGGGTCACACGGCGTGTCGATTCCCATTTTAGCGACTCCATGGAGCTCGAAACGGCGTCCAGAATTTGGACCGCCTCAATACAGTGGCTGTGGCCCACTGTGAGGTCGTGAGGTGCGGCGCGCATGATCCGGATAGTCGCCGGCCGGCCGCCAGGGGAGTGGTCCAGCCGCGGCGAGAAGGGCGCGCACTCTTTGGGGCCACCTTGAAGGGCCACCTTTAAGGCCGCTCGCCTGAAGGCCGCTCGGCGACCTACAAGTCATCCGCCCTGCTGGCGGGCTGGGAACCCTGCCGCTGCGCTTGTCGTTTTGGCGGGATATTGGAAACGGGTGGTCGACAAGCAAGTGTCCGTCGGGGAAGTCCAAGGTCCCCCACCGCCCGACCCGACCCCCCGCCGGAAAAGTGGCAACGCGGCGGGGAAAGGCATCGGCCTCCCGCGCCCCCTGACTGCGCTTGGTGGAGGCGGCAGTGCGACCATAAGGAAGTCTACCATTTACTGAGGAGCAAACGCCTGTCATGGCGGAGCTATCGAGAAGATGCTAGAGATTAGAGGGATTCGAGAATGGGTTACACGCTCACACGCGCTACTGACTGTTTGGGTCAATTTGTCAATAGTTATCCAAGGAATTTGTGCAACCATGATACGTACTTTCCGTTTCGTGAGAAACTTCTTATGAATTGTTAAGTAACTGAAATATTGGTTTTTTTAATAATTTGACTAAGCTAATTGGTCATACTTAGTTAAAAATACTAAAATATTATGCTTGCTTCTGTAACGCGCTGAGATGTAGGCTGTTTGTCCAAATATGAATATTTCGAACCAAAATGATCAATCTTGGAAATCGCTCATACCAAACATAATGGGTGAGGCCTGTTTACTCGGACCAAAATTGCTCTTCATTTGGCGGAGAAGGTTAAAATTGATTGCAAACGATGTCTGTCTCTCTCTAGCCATTTATCTCGATAGCTCCAGACAAGCTAATTTACCCTCTTTCCTTTAGATCATTTAGCGTGTTATAGCGGGAAAAATAAAACAGCTAACTGGCTTTCCTTAGTCCGGCTGAAGGCCGAAGACGTCACAAATGTAGGTCCTAAGGCTAATAATTTTTCGGAGCAGTAGGTGTATAAATACAGAAGCGTGCGCTCGCCGTCGCTACTCCACGTAAATGGTCCTTCTTCGTGGTGCGACACGACGACACCCCGCGATAGGGCGACAGGAATATACGCCGAGAAGCCCGGCTTATTGATAAGGCAAGTGAAGCCGGCCGGGGCGGGGGCCACTAGAACTTATGTTCTCTGTGGCGCGGTCCTTAGTGCAGAGGGCAGAGGGCAGAGGGCGTGCTAGCGCGGCGCGCGGCGTGCAGCCCGCCCTTCCCTCGGTGGCTGCGGAGCTGCGAGGCGAGGCCCCGCCGAAGTGAGACAAGAAGAAGCGCGCGGGAAAAAAAAAAAATAGCAGACCGGTCCATCGCGAATCGGAATTTTATAAATAGTCCATCTCATTTTGTCCCCACGTGCCCCCTGGCACGCGCGACCCGTCTGCCTCGTGCTGCCGTGTGATGTGGTGGGCCGCACGGCCAGGACCACCTGGACTGGTCGTCCGGCCGCACCACCGGCCCCTAGCCGCATCGCAGTCCTGGCGCTGCACCGCTGTGCCAGGCTGGATCGCGGCCCTAGCTCTCCGGCGTCCTCAAGTATGTTGTATTTCTCATATGAGAAAATTACAACTTCCTCGGGCGTCCTCCCCCGAGTGCGGCAGGGACAGAGCGTGCTGGCTGCGGGGCCGGACGGCCCGCCTCGGGCAGGCCAACGTCACCACCCGCGCCTCCGAGGGTCGAAACACAAAGGCCGCGAGGGCACGCCATCACACAGTAAACAGCCACAAGACCGGCGCAGGCCGCCAAAAGCTCTAGACCTCGTTTTCACGGCGATATGCCGCTAAATTATGGGACGCGAACCGAACGGGAACACCACCAATGGATAGCTCTCCCAACGAGGAGTCCACTGATTTCACACTTGCGGTTCGAGACCCATTTTAGCGACTCTGGAGCGCATGACGCGTCTAGAGTTTAGGCCGCCTCCGCCGGGCTTCTGGCCCACTGTGCGGCAGGGCCGGGCAGGAAGGGCAGGGTCGAGGGCGCCGCCCCGGTTTGGCGGTGGATTACCGCGCCCGGGACTAGGACGATACTTGGGACCAGCAGTCGAGTGCCGGTGATATTTCCCGCGGTAAAAATAGTCCGGTAAACCTTGCTCGGCGCGGCGCGGCGCGCCCGGGGAGGGGCTTAAGCGGTCGGGGCCCCGCAGCGCGCTGGGGATGGGGCCGGGGGGAGGGCGCCCGCCTTGCCGTCCCTTGCCGGAGTGTTGCCCAAAAGATAATAAAGGAGGAGAAAAATAAAATGTTGATTGCCCGTTGCGTCCGGGGCCGGGGTTTTCGAGAGACAGCGCCTGGCTGCAGTGGCGACCGCGCCGTGCGTGCCGGGGTCTCGACGCGGCGGGCGGGAAGAGTGGTCGCGAGCGACCGCAGACTGGTAATGAATTTCTGTCGTCGTCCACCTGCGGCGTGCCGACGGCGTGCCGACGGCGCCCTGACCAGCTGCCGAAACGGGCTGCGGTGGTGGTGGCGGCCCCTGCAGATTGAATTTCGCAATTTTATCTCTCCCTCTGTGCTGATGGCGCCCGCCCCTCCGCGGGTGCGAGAGAGAGATAAAGGCCACGGCTGCCCGCGAAATCAGTCTGCCAGGTAGCGGCGATCAGCGTGGTGGGCCACTGCCGCCGGGGGCGTTTATTTCGGGCCACGGCGAGATCGGGCCGCGACGGGCATTAAATATGGAGACGGAAGTTGGTTTGCCAAGGCCGGGCGGCCGGCGCGGCGGCGTTCTGCGCGCGACAAAGTCCAAAAGCACTATACTGCCACTGCGCGCCGCGCCGGCCGAAGGATCCTTAAGGTTGCGCGACGCGCAAGTGGGTCAGAAATGACCGTGGAGGCGGCCGAAAATTCTGGGACGCGCTTTGAGCTCCAGCTTCGCTAAAATGGACTCGAATCGAACGAGTGACCGGCCCACCTATGGATTCCTCGTTTGGAGAGCAATCCATTGGTGGGGTCACACGTTCGGTTCGGTGAGTCCCATTTAGCGACTCTGGACTCAAAAACGCGTGTAGAAATATTGGTCCGCCGCGACGGTCTTCTGACCCTCTGTGCGGACGGGCCCGTTGTGGCTGCGCGTGTCTTCGCGGATGCACGCTGGGGAGAATGCGGCGTGTCACGATCGGCAACCGCCCCGTCAGCCTATTCGTCAACCTGGTCCTGCTTCCGGGCCCGGTGGGCCCGGGGGCCCTGGGGGGCCCTGGGCGAGGCCCTGGGCGAGCCCTGAGCCACCCAGGAACCGCATGAGGCAAGCGCGGCAACCACGTTCGTTGCGTCGAGGACGACCGCGGGCCACCCTCCCCGTTTGTCAGGTGTAATGGGTGGCGTTGGTGGGGCCTCCCTCCACGGTCACCCCGGTTTCGCCGACGTTCGGTACTGAATGGCGCCAACGCCGCCCCACGCCGCCTCGCACCCCTCCTCCTAATTGTGTGGCCGCCGCCGCCACCCCTTCCCTCGCATCAGCCATCGAAGCTTTCCGGGAATACCAACCGCTTACTTGAGGGAGGGGGCTTCCGTCGCGTCCGCCTCGGCTGCCACCGCACAGTGGGTCAGAAGACCGTTGAGGGCGGCCAAAAATTACTAGACGTTTTTTGAGCTCCAGATTCGCTAAATGGGGACTCGACCGGTAAGCGTTTGACGACCCCACCAACGGAGTGCTCTCCGAACGAGAACACCATTGGTTGGGTCCACACGTTGATTTTGAGTTCCATATACAGTTATCGACTCTGGATGCTCCAAACTCGTCTAGAATTTTTGGCCGCCCAAACGATCCTCTGACCCACTCGTGTGCGTTAGTTTCTCTGTTGGGTCTTGTCTGGCGTGTTTGCAAAAGCGTCGATGGCGGGTGGCCTGGCCTAGGCTTGCTGGGCAGAGCTGCGTGGCCGTGGCCATTGTAGGGCCAGGGCCTTGTGGGCACCCGCAGCCCTGGCCATTTGCGGATGCAGAGACCCCACAGGGCTGCACCATGGCTGCACGGTCACGGCACGGCCCCAGTCCAGAGAACCAGCCTCGCTGTATGGTGGAAATGGGGAATGGTCTGATGATCGGTCCGCGGTCCGTTTGTCTGTTCCAGAACTTGTTGGGATCGTACCGCAGTGTAGAGATCTCACCAATGTTCATCGCACCTGCCCCACAAAGGTAAGGTATTTGGAGTCGCTCCCCCCGGGGAAGGCCCATTGACCTCGGTCTGCAGTGCGATTCCGCCTAACCAGTCCCGTCTCGTGTGCAGACATGACCCGTGAATCTCCCGTGGACAGTCCGTTGGTGGCCAGACGCCACGACCTCCACAATATGAACGAGAGTTTCCCACCTCGATCCCGGGCTTCACGCGAGGACTTCCAGCAGCAGATTCTCAAGGTGAGTCCAGCGGAGCCTCCTAGTGTTCTCGCCCTGTGAGTGACCGCTTCATATCGGCCCCCTTAATCCCGAGCCTTAACATGGTTTTCTTGCAGTTGAAGAAGCACCAGCAGTTGCAGCAGCAGATACTTCTTCAGCATTACCAGCAACAGCAACAGTGACTGGCCGAGCAGCACGAGCAGCAACTCCGCCACCACCTCAAGGTGAATTTTGTAAGCTCTTTCTCACCATTTGCCTTGGGACTGAGTCGAGCAGCAGGGTGCTGAAGGGTTGGAATGTGTTCCAGCAATGGGAGCAGGCAAAAGCAGCTGGAGAGCAACGAGAGAGAAGGGAAAAGGAACGCCTGGAGGCTTTGCGGAAAAAGGATAAACATGAGCAGAGTGCTGTTGCGTCTTCAGGGGTCAAAGAAAAGCTGCAGGTATTTTTTAAAATCATTTTAAAACTTACTGTCTGGGGACATTTTTTTTTTGTTTTTGTTTTTATGATGTTTATCTTTTTCTTGTCTTTTAGATGTTCTTGCTGAATAAAAAGCAGCGGGAAGCCATGCCTAATGGTTCCTCACCAGGTCATCAACTTTCACCATCAACTTCAGCCTCTTCACTGGCACAACAAAGTCAACAGTCACCCAGCACAGTTGGGCAACCTTTCAGAAACTGGTAAGGTGCCCTTGCACTCTCGTCCCTTTGATACTTAACTTTGTTCATGTTTCTAAACCATTGTGATTTTCCAGGAGTGTTCTTCAGCCTCCTGCTCCTGGAGATCCTGGAAGTCTGAATGCAGGTGCTGGGCACAATGCTGTTCATCCATATCGTCTCAATCCTCTTGTTGCAAAATATGAGAAGATTTTCCTCTCCGAAGACAGGTAAGAAACCTGACGCATGGTTTTCTCTGTCGAAAAGAATTGCTGTGTGTGCTCATTGAATATGCATGGGATTTTCAATTTAATGATGCCAATTTTCTGGAGGGATAAAAGACATTTGGAATTTCAGTAGATTCTAACGTTACTTGTGTTGTGCTTTTTGTCTTGTGCTTTGTTATTAACTGATGCTCATGCATATTTTGAGTTGAATGTTGTGTAACATTATTTGTTAAGAAAACTTTTGTCTTACCTGAGGAAAACTTGTTCACACCACAATTTTGTGCCTGTGATAAAACTAATATTCATCATGAACATGCAAGATACCAAAATGTGAGCAGCTAGCTTACAACAGTATTTCTTTGTTTTTACTGTTATGATAATTTCTTTATCTATGTCCTCCAATTTTATTTTTTTTTGTATTTTTGGGGGGGATTAGCTGATGTAGATGTATTTCTGCGCTTCCCTTCCCACAAAATCGTTGTGTTTGCCTCAGCTCCCCGAACTCTAGAAAAAATTGTTGACTTTGCTCTATTGCTCCAATTGTTTGGTATCTTGCATTTGGTTTTGTGATGATTGCATTTGGATTGTGTCCGATGAATTTTTGCATTATTTAGTAGCTTATCTAACACATTGTATTGCGCTGTCCCCTCCTTCCCTACCTCCTAACTATCCCAGCCTCTGAACCTAATCTTCTCAAGGTTCGCCTGAAACAAAACATCCATCGCCGAGCAAACCCTCTGGCCGTAAGAAAAGATCGTCTTCAACGAGTTACCAAGAGGAGGTCACATCTAGCAAGTATGACAAGTTTGTTTTATCTACAATGCTTCTTTCAAAAGAAAATAAAAATTCTGATACTTACTACTATTAGAGTCCTATAGTGTCCTCCAAACTACTATTTGCATGAGAGAAGTGAGTTTGGAAAGCAGATTGGGATATTAAATTTCTTTTTGTAACTTTCTGCAATTATTCCAATTTGTTGTGTCAATTACACATGTTGTTTGTAAACCAAAGTAATCCTACACAATCTTTCTGAAATGACCTCTGTAATTGAAACATTTGTTCCAGTGGAAGTTAGTGGAAGTAACCCTGACTCAGGACCGAATTCTCCTCCAGGGTCTTGCAATCGTCAAGCTTCACCATCTGCAGGTGGTCGAAATACACCTATTCAGGAGGTAAGCACCTGTCACAGAATTATAGAAGTCCTACTCCATGTTGAAAGGCTGCTGTAATGTTTCCTTTCCATATATAAAATTATTTTTAAAAATATTTTTTTTTAGGAGAGTGAAAATATGACCTATGGCCAACTCATCGACAGCAATGTGCAGGGTAGTATGAGTGATCTCTCACTCTACAGCAGTCCGTCCTTGCCAAACATCTCCCTTGGGACGTCCTCCTGCTCCCTCAAGCTCGAGGGTAAGGAACTTTGCGAGTATTTCTGTGTTACAAACGATAAAATCCACTTTCTTTTATACTTCATGTGAGTATTTGTGCTTTTCTCAGGACGGAGGAAAGCTTGCCCCTGTCTCGGAAGCTGAAGTACGGGCCGCATTCTCTGCTCGACTTGGAATGCCATTGACCGGTCAAATCATGCCGGGCAATCTTCCATTTTATCCTACTCTTCCTGGTGAGCATTAAAAATTATCCCCATACTTTTGGTGATGTACTATTTATTTCACACCTCTGTCCCTATATTTTTTCCAGTGCTAGAAGCGGAGTATTCAAATCCAACTTCTCCAAGTTTATATTCAAAAACAAATGCAGAGTCCTAGAGCAGGCCCATGGGCCAGCGACTGTGGGCGCAGGCGCTCCAGTCATAGCTTCACCCTATCATCCTCCAATCACCGATTCACAGGTTTGTAGATCAATTTCAAAAATTTTGAATCCTGCTTCTGTTTTATATGCATTTTTATCAGTACTGAAAGGATTATTTTTCCTTTTTTAAAGGTTGCCCATGCACGCCTTAATAAGCGTCCTCTTGGACGTACACAATCAGCCCCCCTACCACTTGGTCACCCTATGCTGACTGGTAGCGGACTTACAGTAGTGCAGCAGCATCCAAATTATGATGAGTACCTGATGCAAGAAAAACAGCATTCCTTACAACACAGCTTTTTTAAAACAGGTTTGATTTCTCAAATGCCACAAGTCTTTTAAGATAAGATATTTATTGTTCTCTTTTAGTTGTTAACTCTTGACAATGAAATATTACTTTAGCAAATTCGTCAAACTGTGCTGACGCGTGCTAACAGCAGAGGACTTTCAACCAGCAGTAGTGGAGGGCAATTGGATGAGACTGATGAGAATGCTGAGGTGATTGATCTGACGGAACGAAGAAATGAAGACCATGAAATGTCAAAACAAAGAGAATTTCTTCAGCAACAGCGGGACCTGAGGATGAGACACCACACACTTAACATCAGTGAGGGTGTGTTTTAACACAATATTCCTTTTTTTTTCTTCTTGTAAATTCTAGGTTTAATCAGTAAATACCACTTTCATTTCAGGTTCGGCATTTACACCTCGTTCTCATGTGGCTCGTCCATTGTCTCGAGCTCTTTCAAGTCCATTGGTGGCTCTAGGAACTACGGATGGTTTCTGGGAGCATTTCACTTGGGGTGTCTAGTGCAGGCACTACACCTAAAGTTTCAAGGTATCATAATTTTGAGAAGAATGATGTTTCTTTTCCTCCATTTTACCAAAGACTTTTACCAAACTTTTTTAATTTTTCAGTGGTGTGCACCGGCTGACAACTGGTCTAGCATTTGATAACACAATGCTGAAGCATGCCTGTACCTGTGGGGATAACTCTTCGCATCCTGAACATAGTGGTAGACTTCAGAGTGTGTGGGCTCGCTTGTTGGAAACTGGTTTAGTTCAGCGCTGTGATAGGGTGAGGGCCAGAAAAGCCTCACTTGAGGAGCTCAAAGTTTGTCATAGTGAAGCTCATGCCCTGCTCTTTGGTGAGTGTCAGAAGCTTTTTTAAAAACTCTTATTTTGAGTATTTGCCTAAAACTAAATTAATTGTGTTTTCAACTGTCATTTTTGTGTCCAGGTACAAATCCTTTGAATCGTCAGAAGCTTGACATGACCAAACTGGCTCAGCTACCAATCAAGAGTTTTGTTCGCTTGCCTTGTGGTGGTGTAGGAGTTGACTCCGACACCACTTGGAATGAGCTACATACAGCACCTGCAGCACGCATGGCTGCTGGTTATGTTATTGACCTTGCTTATAAGAGTAAGAATATTAATTTTAGTTCAACAATTTGATTATTTGCATGCTAAATAAGTATTTCACCATACCTTCACTTCTCATCATAGCTGCAACTGGAGATATTAAAATGGCTTTGCTGTGGTGCGACCTCCCGGCCATCACGCAGAACCGTCTCAAGCAATGGGCTTCTGTTTCTTCAATTCAGTAGCTATTGCTAGGCAAAACTAGTACAGCAAAATCTAAATTATCATCGTATTCTCATTGTCGACTGGGTATGTCATTTTGAAACTGACTTGGTTCTGTTCTGAGGTTTGTAATTATTTCACTCTAATACTAAAAGATTTCTTCATTTAAGATGTTCATCATGGCAATGGAACTCAACAAATGATCTATGATGATCCCCGGGTGCCTGTACCTTTCCAATCCATCGTCATGAACGATGGAAATTTTTTCCCTGGAACTGGTGGCCCCACTAGGAGGTATGTAATGGTTTTCATACGTTCTCTATATTACCCTTACGTGGTGTTCAATTTGTTTTATAATTATGTGTTTCAGTGTGTGGTGATTTGTCGTTTTGTTGGCTGTGAAGGAAAAGGGCAGGGCTTCAATAGTTAATGTTGCATTGTTCTGGTGGAGTTAATCGCCCTCAATGGGGAGATGCAGAGTACCTGGCAAGCAATTCCGCACCATTGTGATGCCAATTGCCAAGGTAAAAAACTATACAATTTACTTCATCACTGTATTTTTACTTAGTTCCTACTAATCTCGTTAATATTTTAAATCTTTTGTTTTTTCAGGAGCTATGGTCCCGAATTAATCCTTGTGTTCAGCTGGCTTATGATGCAAGCAATTGGCCCACCCTCCTACTCTAGGGGAGCTACAAAGTGTCTCATGCATGCTTTGGGTACATTGAACACACCAATTGCTCCCCTCTTGCAGATGGCAAGGTATAGTCATACATAGCTGAATGATGGATATGGTATTACCTTATTTATGAATACCTTTATTAATTTTACTTTTATTTTTTGTAGGTGGGTCCTGTCTCATTGAGGGTGGTTATGATCTACCAGCCATATGTGACTCTGCTCAAGAATGTGTAAGTGCATTGTTAGGAGATGAACCACGTCCCCCTTTGAGACGAAGAAGAGCTGCGGCGAGAAGTACCTTAGCCCAAAACGCAATTGATTACTTTACAAAAGACCATCGCTATCCCAACAACAACATTGGCCATGTCCTCCAAGCGCTTAGCCCATACTGTTTCATGTTCTGCATTTGGAGGCGTCCTCAGAAAGGAGTAAGGGATGAAACCGAGACAGTCACTGCTATGGCCAGTTTGTCCCATGCATACATCCAACCAACAGCATGCAGTATGGTATTGCAAGCTCTGCGATGTATGAGAATTTTTTATTTTTAAAGCATGATTTCATTATGTGGAATGGTCTATTTTCTGCTTTTAGATCACCTGAGTCAATTCCCGCGAGAACATTCACGAGGGAACCCATGGAACAAGATGAAGTGAAAATAAAACTTCTTTTCCTAGTTTTTCTAGTTAAGATGTACCATTATGAAGAAGTATTTCCCTCTCGCGATAACTGTCTTTGAGATTCACAAAAGGCCTCCATGTATATTATGACAAATATTTCTATGGGATAGAATTAGATTATAGTACTCCAGATCATTCCCATGGAAGAGGAAGTGTATGAAAAGAAATGGTTCAAGAACTGTCGGGGTGTTTTAGCAGGAACTTGCCTTTCCTTATTGTAGATTGATCCAGGATCTCTTAAGAATTCTCTCTTCAGTTTGCATGTTGTGAATTGTAAAAGGTGTCCAGATATTGGGGATAGAAAACTCATAGCTACATTTGCTTTATGTTTGCATACCCCAAAAGTAGAGAAAGGAGTTTTGATGTTACCTAAAGTGGATTCTGTCATTAATATGCTACAAGAGAAATGTAGTACTTACAAAATTTCTTTCATACAAAAAAGTTTCATCTTGTATCAAGTGTTTATGACTCAGGAAATATATTTTATGTCATATGTAACCAAGTTTCAGTGTTAAAGGCTTTCGTTTGAAGAGGGTAACTCCACTATAACATTTTCCTACAGAGAATTCTTTGGAGTTCTGTACTATGTTACCAACATCAATTCCATATTGTGTTTGCTTTTTTCGAGCATCAAGAAAATTTGATAATAGTTGAACATAAAAGCCAAGAATGAATGCACTGTAGCTTCTTAATTATCATGTCTTACCCTCACTATATTCTATTCATCTTTCTATTGAATTTTTAACCTTCTCACATAATCACATGTAGTGAATACTGTATTTGCCTTTCAATTATCAACAAGTTTGTTATAAACTACATTTAAGATTATTTAATGATTATGGCACAGTACCTATAATAAAATATTTCCTCACATACACATCAGTATGCCAAAAAAAATTGTTTCCTACTGAAAGCCTTTTTTATCGAGTTTAATGTGGTTTTTGGCTATTGTGGGTTTGTTTGATTTCTGTTGTTCTAAATATACACTTAAGCTCAAAGCATGATCATTATATTTTGGGACATAGCCTTTAGTTATACCAAACTTCTATTCATTCATAATTACTGTGTTATCTTGAACAATTGGTCAAAGTATCAGTCCCTTTTATTTTATACTGTAAAAACCCCGAGGTAAACACCTTAGCAAGGTAAAGAAAGTCCACAGATGCCCTTGAATTCCAACCAGAAGCAAATGATGAGTTCATGTCTTTATAGTTAGGTATCCCGCTGGACCAATCTCATGCAAGTGCACTGGGTATTTTTATTTTATTGATTTGTAAATATGCATAAGATTTTTTTTTTTTTTTAAAGAAAGGTTTGTGTTCCAATTATTGATGTATATTGTGTACTTTGAAATGTGCCTATTGTTAGTATATGTATTCACAAATTCTAAAAGACATGTTATATCATAACAGAACGTAGTATTGTTTGAAAAATTATATATGTTACATTTTAGTACTTTATGTAGTGTGTATTTTGAAGTGCTGGTCACTCTTGTACTACTTATGAATAGATCAGCTATATATAACGAACTAACAGTAGCAGTTTATCATTGTTTATGTTCTTTATTTCTGTTGTCTTGTATTTGTTATCTTGGTGTCGTTATGTCTATTTCAGAATCATCAATATCACCATTTCACTCTTTTTTCCTATTTCAGAAACTCTTCACTTCAGGTTGTTCTGTAACTATCTCATAGTCTCATAGACAGATTTATTCATACACATTCACATTACCCCTCTCCCTTCATGTTTGTCTGTCTGTAAGTCTCAATCTCTCTCATATAATCACATACACGCACATGCACACAACCGCTCTCACCAACTATATGTCTGTGCCCCTCCGTTTCTCATTCTCCTGCAAGTATAATTACTGAGAAAGCATTCTCAGGCCTTATGCAGGTGTTAATCTCATCAGTATGTCTTTACCCTGTCACTTTCCATAGTGTGTATAAAATGAACTTTCCTATTTTTAAGAATATGTGTCTAGAAGGAAATACATGTGCAATTTTTGTGATATGCATGCAAGTTTTATGAATGAAGTGAATGTAAGTGAAGAGGCATTTATTTTTATGTGAAGCATTTCATATATTTGTTGCAATTTTGTGTTGTAACCAGAAAAAGTAAAGTAGAAATATTTTTAATGACTTTATTTTTATTTTTTACCTTTTATGGGGGTGCACTCGCACTCATGACCTGTGAGTAACACTGACTTTCCCTGTTCTGTTTCCGGTTTTGAATTCATTGAGGTCCATGAAATACAACAGTTAAAGAGTGTGTCAGACCAATTGGGCTTAGGCAGCTGGGGTGTGGGTCAGAGAGCATGTTCACTAGTGCCCTGACCCCAGGAGAAGAGAGAGGGCTGTTCAGCTTGTGATCTGTGTTAGGATAATCGAGGATTAAAAGAAACCAAACTAAACTGATTTCAGATTCATTGCATTTCACTCATACAAATAAATTGGCTGGTATTTACAGTACAAATGTCATTATTTACAAACAATGTATCACAAAGTCAATACCTCTTTATACACCTCATATCAGCACGTTAGAAAACAGTCTGCTAAGACTTTAACCAATTTTTGATCTTTCTTGCAGTTGCACAGAAATAACATGTTTAAATCCAACTCATTACACAAAAATCACGATAGTTGTCTATCACATTAATCTGCCTATAGGACTGTAATATGAATCAGTTGTGTGAGAGCAAGAGTTTTGGAACAGTGGTGCTACTACGTTGCAGACCCAAAATTTTTCCTTCACATAAAG
>CM060090.1:2264111-2369111 GCA_030522485.1 Stenchaetothrips biformis
CGCGGGCCGCGGCAGGGGGTCCCCGCCAGGGGCCCCTCACCTGACATGCCCGGTCAGGGCCCCCGTTGGGACACGACGGAGAGGCCCTGCTCGAAAGAGAGTCAACAGGTGGAGTGGAGCAAGGCTTCCGCGATGAAACATTAGTATTCGACTCTTCGTGTTTCGTTCGCCCACTACCGACCATCCAAAATTTTGCAGTTTTCTTCGACTGTGATGTCGAGTGGCAAGTCAAAAACCAAGAAGCTGCCAATTTAAAAAAAAAATTGTTTACGTACCGCCGCAGCACACCGGCACCCGTTCGGCTGGTCGCTGCACCCAAACGACTATGCATCGCGCGCGCACTTCACATTGGCACCTCGGTAAACGAAAACCGAGAATCCAATACGCTTCTGTGGTCCAGCACCAAGCGCTGCACATTCGGGTCAGAAGACCGTCGAGTCGGCCAGAATCCCGGACGCGTTTTGAGCACCAGAGTCGCTAAATTGGACTAATCGAACGTGTGACCCCACCAAAGGATTGCTCTCCAAACCGCGGAATCCATTGGTGTGTGTCACAGTCGCTCAGTTCGAGTCCCCTTTTAGCGACTCTGGAGCTCAAAACGCGTCTACAAATTTTGGCCTGCCTCAACGGTCTTCAGGCCCACTGAGCAGGGCGCTGCATCGGCTCGGCTAGGCAGCCTCACGGAATGGCACGCCGCCCTGGGGACCCTTTGTGGGCGTCGGTCTGTTTCTGGCAATCCGTCCCATCATTTACACCTCCAATTGCCTACCCTGTATCGGTGCCCCAACTCAAAGCGCTTGGCATTTATATATTCCGCGATACGAGTTTCCCAGATGAGCCGGCCGCACGTGCCCCGCGCCGCGCCTGCAATCCGAACCCGTGCTCCCGCCGTTCTCGCTCTCAGCTTTCAGCACCCGCGGGGCGACCCTCCGGGGTGCTAGAGAGACAGAGCGACGCATATCGGAGCCAGCCCGCCGGCCCGTAAGCCCGAAGGCCCGATGGCCCATCATAAAGCCAGAGGAGGGATTACGCGAGTGGCACTGCGCGAGTGGACAGCTGTCGAACAACCGTCTCAAATTTTCATTATTTCCTGCAATTGAGAGGTAAAACAATAACGCCCCGGGGGGAGGCGCGGGTGGGCTGTTGGAGGGTGTGTGGTTATTTTGACCGGGACGATGCCTCTTTGAGCTCCACCAGTCGGTAGTCAAGGCGTCAAGGCGTGGCCCCACCCCGCCGCGGTCCCCCGAACACCTGCTTGAGGAACTTCATCAGCGACGCTTTGTTACCGTGAGTCACACCGCAATAGTCTTGTCCCGGCAGATGCCGCGTATCCCCAAACCAAAGGCTTGGGCTGCGCGAAGCCGGCCCACTGGGCTAGCCCCTCGCGGCATGTGGATTCCAGGGATCGATCCCCGCCGAGGGCTTGCATAAATTATTTTTTCACTTTCGTTTTTTATTTTTAATTCGCTTTATCAGGCACATTGGCTGGGGACTGCAAAAGCGGTCTGGCGATTGTTTTATAATTAAACTCTGGGCGGTTACCGGTCGTTTCCTTGTGTGCCTCCCCCGCGCTCCCCGTTGCATAATCGCCAGGCTGTCGATACGCTTGAATCGGCAGAATAATTCATTTGCGTAATTATTGGCGGCGAAATACTACTGCGACGCTAACTTGATCGTCGCGATATAGGCCGGGGCGTGTTTATCGAGTCTCCCCAGCTGTCACGTGTCACATCGCCGAGGGCGTCGCCCGTCCGTGGAGGATGCCGGTCCCGTACCCTGGCGCACGAGTGGGTCAGAAAACCCTTGTGGGCGCGCCAAAAAGTCTAGACGCGTTTGGAACTCCATAGTCGCAGAATGGGAACTCGAATCGAACGCGTGACCCTAGCAATGGAATTCCTTACTCAGTTTTGGAGAGCAATCCATTGGTGAGGATCACGACTTTCTGTTACGAGTCCCATTAAGCGACTCTGGTGGGGAGCTCAAAACGCTTCAAGTATATTGGTCCGCCTCAACGGTCCTTCAGACCCACTGTGCCCTGGGGGTCGGTCGCCCGGCAAACGTCTCCCCTTTCGCAGCGGATGGGTCGATTCCATTGGCCGCCCCCACCGCCTCCCTTATCATGGCGGTGGCCCGAGCCGGAGGAGACTCCTAATGAGGAACACTGGAGGTAATCTAGACGGCCGCACCTTCGCCGCGTGGCTTATGGCCACCCCTCCCCCCCTTGTGCCACCGCCACCGCCCCGCCCCGCCCCTTCCGAGAAAGCCCCTCGAGGGAAAAAAAAAAAGGCCCCCGAAAAGTGGCGTGCAAAATTTAAAAGCGCTCTTCAGAGGCAGCAAATTGGACTCGCGAGACGCACGATCGGCGGCGAAAATGCGCTGCTCGGGGCAGCACGGTGGCGGCCCGCTCTCAATTGTTGGCGTGGATGCCGCGCCGCCGGCTGTAATAACAACGCATCACGCACACGATCGTGTGGCACATACACACACACACACACACACACACACACACTCGCAACCTGCCCCACTTTATAGATATTGCTCATTACTCGCGCAGCGAGGGCCGTAACTCCGCCGCTACCGACGCCATTTAAAACATTTAATGTCCCAATTTAAGGCATTAAATGTCTTCATTTTGCCTGTCGTTTGCCGACGCCTTGCGTTTTACTCGGAACAGACACACTGTGTAATAACGCCGCCCGACGCCGTTGCTCCGTCCTCTGCGCGCCGAGTTCGTCTTCATTTTTGAGTGGTGGCACCCTGAACAAAAAAAAAAAAAAACACACACACACACAAAATTTTGCAAAGGGCCGTCGTAATCTCTTTTGCGCCGCCGCGGTGAGGTGAGGTGAGGCTGGGTCTCGGCGGCGTTCCTTGCTTCTCCACAGTGTACTCGTGCGGGGATAGGCTGCTTGCTGCATCTGCGTAGGAATGTCTGGAGAGACCGCGAAAACAATAAGGAGATAAAAAGGGCCTAAGCCCTTGGCAGGACGCAGCCTGGCGGCCGCGCTGCTCGCACACAAATTGAGATATTTAGAGCCGTAAATAGAGACATTAACTGTTGGAAGGGCTGACTGCCCATGGCTTAGCAGGAACACGCAGAGGGCCCCATAACGCGCCTCGAGTGTGCGGTTTCGCACGCGGTCCAGACCGACGGGGCACTGTCGGAAAAAATGACTGAAAAGAAAACAAAACAATGGACAGTGCCATGGATTTTTAGCGCGCACTGCTTTCGTTTCGACATCAAGTGTTGGACACTGTGAGTGCCGCGTTTTTGTGCTCCAGAATCGCTAAACAGGACGCGATCCAAACTCGATCCAAACGTGTGACCGCACCAATTGATTCCTCCTTCGGAGAGCAATCCTTTGGTGTGGTCACACGTTCGGTTCGAGACCCATTTGGCGGCTCCGGAGCTCGAAACCCGTCCAGGATTTTGACCGCCGCCAACGGTCTTCTGGCCCGCGGCGCCGCGGCGCCGCCGCCACCTCCCCGCACGTTGGCCGCGCGTTAGCATTACTTTGTCCCCGAGATCCGCGGCCGGTGCAGCGCGATAGCGGCTCGCCAGCCAGTCAACCAGCCAGCCAGCCAGCCAGCCAGCCAGTCAGCCAGCCAGCCAGCCAGTCAGCCAGCCAGCCAGCCAGCCAGCCAGCCCCGCACCCGCCGCACAGTGGGCCGTGCGCAGCCACCACGGCCCCGCCCAAATTGCAATTTGGATTGCGGCTGCAGAGGTTTGCCCGCTTTTGTTTTAGCCAGTGTCCACTCTGTTATCAGGCCGGCACAATGCCGCGGAATAAGAGGGAGGAGGAGGAGGAGGAAGAAGAACAACCCGCCACTTGGCCTGAAACATCGCGTACTGGGCGGCGCGGTCATAAATTTAATGTTTGCCGCGACTAGAGGTAAACCACGGCCCTGCCCTCCCAGCCCTTGCAGGCCGTGCCCTAGACGGGCCGCACCGCGCTGTGTGCCCGCTGCACAGTGGGCCAGAGGAACCAGAGGAACGGTGGAGGCGGACAAAACTGTGGCCGCTTTTTGAGCCCCAGAGTCGCTAAATGGGACTCAAACCGAACGTTGTGACGCCTCCAATGGATTCCTCGTTCGGAGAGCAATCCATTGGTGGGTCGCACGTTCGGTTCGAGTCCCATTAGGCGACTCTGGGCTCAAAAAGCGGCCAGAGTTTCGGCCGCGTTCGCTGGTCTTCTGGCCCACTGAGCAGCGGGCGTGTCACCCCACGCTCCGCCTCCAGGTTCCACGCTCCACGCTCCGCGTTCGCGCGTTTTATGGCGGGGCTCTGGAAGGGAGAGGAGGAGGATGCCCCGACGGATGATGAGAGTTATGAAGGCGATGAACGGCGGTTCGAGAGGAACAGGAACAACAAAAACGCCGTCTTTGGTGTAAAGAGTAGTGCAAACATTCGCGTAAAAGGGCAGTGAATGCACAGGCTGCAAGGGCCCAGGGCAGGGCCGTCCTGCCGGCACCGCGCCGACGCCGACAGGGGTGCATTCCCGGAGCGCGAGGACGCGCGACGCTGGCGGAGGCCACCGCCGTCAACCCCGAAGGAAATTGTGTCATAAAGTGGAGGGGAATAAGAGCTCGCTCGTAAGCGTCTCTTTTTTTTTCCCCCGCCGCAATCGTGACCTTTTATCTTCTTTTTTGGCCGATGACCGCGGCAGAGAGGCCAGGCAGGCCAGGCAGGCCACACGGCAACGTCCCTGGACAATCGCTCGTCAGGCCGGCCGCTTTGCGTGCAGAGACGGTGCGCGCGGGCCACCGCAGGGCACCACCGCCACCGCAGCGCACCGCGGCACCGATCGTCCCAGACAGATAGCGATTGTCAGCTGATGAGCGAGGCCGTAAAGCATCGCCAGAGCGGCCGTCGGGGGATGGAATAGCGTTCGCGAAACGAGGCGCGGCCGGTCTGTCCGTCTGTTTGTCTGTGCGCGCGGGCCGCGCGAATCGAAACCGCCTGATTGGATATTCAAGTGGCGCGTAATAAAAATGGGATGAGAATAGTTGCAGCGCAACCCCTTCGAGGTGCGTCGTCGGGTCGGACGACGCATAGTGGGCCAGAAGACCGGCACAGGCGGCCAAAACCCAACACGCGTTTTGAGCTCCAGAGTCGCTAGATAGGACTCGAACCGAACGTGTGACCCCACCGATGCATTTGCTCTCCGAACGAGGAATCCGTTAGTGGGATCACACGTTCAGTTCGAGTCCCAGCGACTCTGGAGCTTAAAACGCGTCAAGGACCTGCGCCCGTCTTCTGGCCCACTGTGCGACGGAGCGCGCGGTGTGGCAGCAGCACGCAGGCAGGGACGAGACAGGCGTCATGACTCCACGACACCGCGCGGCGTGCAGCCGCCGCACCGGCAGACCGGCAGCACCGGGGGTGAGAATGCGATGAGGGGAGGGATGCAATGGGGCGCGACAGCGATCGCCTCGCCTCCCCTCCCCTCCCTGATGAGGGCGCAAGTCCGTGGAAGTCTAGCCGTCGCGAACCACGCCGGGATCAACAGCAACGCGCGCTTCGGCAGATGATGCGACCCTTTTATTTATTTATTTTTTTAGTCCGCCAGGTCCGAGTTTCGCGTCCCACTCGCCGCCGCGTTTCCAAATCCGGAGAGCTAATTAATTTGTCCGTCGTGACGGTGGCGGCTGTCATGCTGGCCGGTGCCGCGCGATGCGCTGGCCGACCGGTTCTCGTCGTTACTTCCACCTCGCCGGCCTCGCCGGCCTCGCATTCAGCCGAACTATTACAAAGTATTTTCTTCCCCCATTAAGCAATGTTCACTCACAGACTCGCAGCCAGGGCGAGATGGATAGCCCTCGTCTGGCGCGGCCAGTGTCACCGGGACGCGTCCGGCGTGCGCGGAAAGGACGTCGTCGTCGTCGTCGTGATCATCGTCGTTGTCGTCGTCGTCGTCGTCCAAAGTACGCGCCAGTTCGCAGAGTGGGCCAGAAAACCGTTGACGCGGCCAAAATCCCTGACACGTTTTGAGCTCCAGAGTCGCTAAAAGGACTCGAACAAGTGACCCAACCAATGGATTCCTCGTTGGGAGAGCAATCCATTGTTGGGGTCACACGTGCGATTCAAGTCCCATTTAGCGACTCTGGAGCTAAAAACGCGTCTAGAATTTTGACCACCTCAACAGTCTTCTGACCCCACTGTGGTTCAGTGAGCCCCCCGCACCACCGCCACCGGACATCTCGATTTACACGGTGATTCGGCGGTCACCCCAGCCGCCTACAACGTGGCCGACAACGCGGCCGAGGCCGGCGAGGGGATGCTGCACAATGGGTGGCCGTTATCCTGGACATATGGCGATGCCACCCCACGGCCTCGGCCGCGCGGACGGACGCAAACTTATTATAATTATCGGATGATTTGCGTCAAGTGATAAGCGGTGCGGTGTGCCTCGGCCGGGGAGGCTTAGTGTTTCGGGCATTGTGTCGGCAGGTGGGGCTGCTAGGGGGCGCGGCGGGGCGCGGCGGCCGGCCGGCCAGGGTGCGGGGCAGGGCGCACCGATAACGTGCTCTGGGGTGTCCCGTGTCCCACGCCGCCGCGACAATTACAAAAGTTCGCAATTTTCACATCGCGGCAAAATGTTCCTGTAAAAGAAAAAAGTTTAAAAAGAAAATAGTAAAGGAATGCTGTATATCGGACAGCACGGCCGTTCCGTCCTGAACCTGACGGGGAAGCCCTGCAGGCAGCGCCTTAAGGGTTCCTAGTTACTGGGGTGCGCAGAGCGTCACCCGCAGCCGGATCGCGGATTGCGGCGAAATCGGCCAATCGCGAAACCCGCGCCGCATCCTCCTCGTCCCTCTGTCGTCCGCACTGTATGAACACATCACACATTCCGTCTGCGACTCCGCGAGTCTCTCTCTCCGTCCCTCTCGCTCCCCCAGCCGGTGCCGTCCCAGATTCACCCTGTTTATTATTGACACTCGAGTGGCTCTCGCTTCGCCTCGCTCTTTGAATGTGAATATTCAGGGAAATAATTCACGCGTCAAGGGTAAACAAACGCGGGAGGCAAAGGGGAGAGGCAGGCAGCCAATAGGCAATAGGCGGCGGCAGGAGCAGCGCGGCAAAGCGCGAAAAAAGAGCTGTTGATCTCGAATAAAACCCCCTCATTACTGTGAGAGCGAGAGAGAGAGAGAGAGAGAGAGAGAGAGAGAGAGAGAGAGAGAGAGAGAGACATAGACCGGACGGCCTCCCCGTCGCGGAGCACGCCAACCCTCCCGCTGGGCCTCCCCCCTGCCTCCCCTTGCCCCTGTCTCCTACTTCCACACCGGGCATTCAGGAGTCAAAACATGCATAATTGCTTGTGGGTCAGCGGCGGCAGCGAGCGACACAAGAAGTGTTGTGGAGGAACTGGTTGGACATCGCTCGGCGGCCATTCGTCTTATCCTATCGAGTGTGTGTGTGGGGGGGGGAGGAGGGGGGGGGACGACGACTTACTACGAAAGTCAACCGTAAATTTGGATGGAGGATAAGTGTGAGTAGTAGTGGGTTTGGTGCCAACTGTCCGGTTGGACTTCGACGACCACCACGGCTCCACCGGGGCTAGACCAGCACTGCGGCACTTCCAGGCGGCCGCGGCGACGGCGTGTCTGGCCAAGGCCACGAGCAGCAGGCAGCGTCGCGCCGCAGAAAATGATCGGTGAAAAAGCCGCGAGTTATGGCGCTTGGGGCCCTCGCCGTACTGTACGTCCGAAAGGCACTCTGAGGGGGGCGGGGATGGGAGTTTAAATTCGAAAACATAATCACCGTGGGGGGAAATGGAAACAAGATTCAGCCACAAGAAAATAATACTGCAGGTCGTTGGACACAATCCACATAAACGCCCATTGGTTCGACCTGCTATGTACAAAGTCAACTCCTGCGTGACAAAGTCCGCCAGGCTTGCAAAATATTCATGGAGATTGGGGAGGAGACGCTGAGGGGAGGGGGGGGGGTCTGCGATGTCCGCATGCGTGCTGTTTGCGGTCATGTTCGACACTTGGCTGTCTGCCGCCTTCTGTTGCTCCGCAGCGAGTCCCCTCCTCGCCCCTCCCCTCCTCGCCCCTCCCCTCCCCGCCCCTCCCCTCCTCACCCCTCCCCTCCCCGGCTGCTGCCTCGCTGTACCGAGAGCGATTACCATTTTTATCTCTTAAATTATTGTTGCAATACGGCGGGAGTTAAACAATGGGAGCGGCGGGGGGGCGGACCGGGGTGTGGTGGTGGACCGTCCCACCCCGATAGGTGTCAGCGCACATGTTCGCAAGGGTGGCGATGTTCGGCGGCGGTCGCGGCGGCAGAGCGACACCAGGGCAAGGTGGACGTCACGACGACGCACAGTGGAACAGCCAGAGGACCGGCGCAGGCGGCCATTACTCTTAGACGCGTTTTGAGCTCCAGAGTCGCAAAATGGGGCTCTGGAGCTCAAAAGGCGGCTAGAGTATTGACCGCGCGGCCCACTGACTGTGCAAGGTGGACGTCTCGCCGACGCCGCGGTGGACTCGGTGGCCGTGGTCCACGCGCTCCGCGGCGGTGCGGGGCGGTGCCAGTTTCACGACCAAAGACTCCACTTTTATCATCATTTTTCGCTAAAAAAAAAATTCCCCGGGCTGCACACAAGGCGCAAGCAAGTCACTCGACAGAGTCACGCGAGGGAGCGGCGGCGCATTGCTCGGCGAGGTCCTTTCCTCCCAAGGCGACTGTAGGCAAGCAGTCGGCGCGCCGCGAGGATGGCGTGCGGGGCGCGTCGCCGTGTCGCCGCGTCGCCGTGTCGCCGTGTCGCCGTGTCGCCGTGTCGCCGCGTCGCCGTGTCGCCGCGTCGCCGTGTCGCCGTGTCGCCGTGTCGCCGTGTCGCCGTGTCGCCGTGTCGCCGTGTCGCCGTGTCGCCGTGTCGCCGTGTCGCCGTGTCGCTCAGCGGGGGCACGCCGCGGCCGTGTCAGCCGGCACCGAATTACGAGCTCCAGGACCATCAACAAGTTCCGCGGACACGCGACACGCGCCGGAATGAACGAGGCGCGCCCTGGCCGCCAGGAAGCGCGGCCCGTCGCACAGTGGGCCAGAAGACCGGCGCTGGCGGCCAGAAATCTAGACGCGTTTTGAGCTCCACCGTCGCTAAACAGGATTCGAACCGAACGTGTGACCCCACCGATGATGGATTGCCCTCCGAACGAGGAATCCATTGGAGGGGTCATACACGTTCGGTGCGAGTCCCGTTTAGCGACCCTGGAGCCCATGGCCGCCTGCGCCGGTCTTCTGGCTGTTCCACTGTGCGTCGTCGCTCTGCCTCCCTCGGCCCTGCGGCACGCCTAGGCACGCCCCATGGAGTGTGCGCGCGACAGCAGCGCGTCGTGTGATTCGGTAATTTGAAACAAGGCTCGCTTACGAGGCGCCGGGCCGCCCATGGCCCGCCCATGGCCCGCCCAGGGCCCGCCCAGGGCCCGCCCCCCGCGTGGACTCACGGACTCCCCATCTTCCCGATGCCCTCGTTCGCAGGGCCCATGCAGCCGCGACGAGGGACGCGGGGTCAGGCGGGCCTTGCCCGGGCCGCACGGGCATCTAGTCGCTTAAGGCCTGGCTTGGCGGCAACGGATAAATCAGGCATGACAGATAATAAGCCGCGGCGTAATAAATTCTGGCCTTGTTTTCCGTTCGTATCGTATCGGGGAACCATCGGGGATGCGTATCGTATCAGACAGGCCGCGCCGCAGCCCACGTCCTGCGGTGTCGGTGTGAGGACGAGCGGGACGAGCACCAGGACACGGCGACCAGGACACAGCGCCGACCGCCAGCCTCCTGTCTCTCGCGGCCGCGGTGCGCCGCGCGACTTGCCTTCTGCCGCGGTGCCCCCACCACGTTACGCCCCGCCCCACCCCGACCCCACCGAGACACGCCCCGCCAGTGCACACTCACACACACGCAAGCTCTTTTCAAAATAAAGATGTCAGTGGTGATTTATATCAAGTACTTGAGCCGTAAAGTGCGGAGGGCCGCGAAAGAGGGGGGTGGGGGTGGGGGGACGAGGTGTGAAGGAGGAGTGATAACTCAGTTACCGGGCAGACGGACCGACGCCACGGTCTGCCCGTGAGAGAGAGAGAGAGAGAGAGAGAGAGAGAGAGAGAGAGAGAGAGAGAGAGAGAGGAAGAGAGAGAGAGAGAGAGAGAGAAGAGAGAGAGAAGAGAGAGAGAGAGGGGGGAAGGGGGGCTGACTCGGCTTGCGGGGGCTCAGCAGCGTGCCGAGCGCGTCAAGGTTCACGGTTCGCGCCCGCAGCGGCGCAATCCCGTAGCAATCCAGGAAAACTGGCGAACCGATTCAATTTCCAGGGGGGGAATGGAATGCGAGAAGTTGTGTCCGGACGACGTGTCACGTGTCGCGGCCGCGAGGAGAAAAAATGATAATGTAATCACTTCCACTTCCCGGCGAGTCGGCGAATGGAGCGCCACTTCAGCGCCGCGACTACAGCCACCCCGGCGCCTCCGCCCGCCGCACCCCGCCCCGCCCCGCCCCCCCCGGGCTGCAGCCACGCCGAGTAATTTATTCTGTAATAATGAGAATGAGCCCCAGGAGCGCCGTTGTAACTCGGAATCACACGGCGGAGCCGGCCAGCCGTTTCAACCCCCTCCCCTCTCGCCCCCGTCGGCCCTTGCAACCCCCTGAAGCTCCTCGAGGGGCGGACCGGGCGGGCCAGCATCGCCGCGCAGGCAGCGGCGCTAGCGCCAGCACAGCAATGGCAGCGCACCGTGTAATGGAAAGTAATAGAATTAGTCAGTCCGTAGTTCCATCAACGTCCGCCAGGCTAACCAGCCGCCGCTGGCTGCGCGGACGGTAGCGCGGTAGCGCCCGCGGGTAGGCAACCCTTCGGTGGCAGCGCTCGCCCGTGCTGGTGGTGCCTACCTCCCAGGCGCCGTCCCGCTCCGCGCCACAGCCAGCCAGCCATCTAGCCAGCCAGCTAGCCAGCTAGCCAGCCAGCAAGCCAGCTAGCTAGCCAGCTAGCCAGCCAGCCAGCCAGCCAGCCAGCCAGCCAGCCAGCCAGCCAGCCAGCCAGCCAGCCAGCCAGCCCAGCTCCCGGTGGATGGAAACTTACTCCAAATTCGGGGTGCTTGCTGGCATGGTGGCAAGGCTCGCGAGGAGAGTGCCGCGGGGAGGCGGGGGGGGGGGCAGACATACGGCAGAGGGGCGGATTTACAGAGAGATGAACGCTTCCAGGGCGGGGCGGGGAGGGCGCCGCAATCTAGGGGATCTTGGCTGCGCGTTCGCTCGCGTTGCCTGAGGTCACAGATAACTCAATAAAAGGGGTGGCGCAGGGATTGTGGGGATAGCGGGGGAGGGGAAGGGAACGGGGAGGGGCGCTTGCCCAGAGCGGCCAGCACGCTGCCGGGTCCGCCCCCGCCGCCCTGCCGGGTGACACAGGGGAGCCGCTTATCAGCTCGCGGCTCTACAAAATGGCTGACAATTGAGAGAAGGATTTGGGGTCCCCCGCATCCCCTTGCCAACCCTCAGCCGGCCGCCCTGCCCCGCCCTGCCCCGCCCTGCCCTCTGGACTGCCGGGCCGCTGGCCGGCCGTGTGGTCTTGGTGATGAACCGCCCCACACTCTGCACCCCCCGGCACCACATCTCGAGCTCCGCCGAGCGGGAGGGAAAAAAAGGGAAACTAATGGCAGCCTTTATGTCACATTAGTGCGACTGTTTTCTGTCGTTTTTTAGGGCAGTTACTAACTTGTTTTTACTGTGCTCTTTTTTCCGCTCTTTTATTTTACCTTGCGTTTACACGCGTTTACATTCGTGTTTGTCGCGTTCGCTCACCAGCTACAACTTGACTGCGGGCGTGACGCACGGCGCGTCGAGCCCACCTCCACGTGGAAGGAGGACACGTACACCAACTTTACACACTCGCGCATCGCGCTCGCCAAACAGAGAGCACTCCGACGAACAATAAGGGACAGTTTATCCGCGAACATGGGGCCCGACCTCCCCACCCCACCCCAGGGGAGGCGGCCACTTCAGCCTTCCCCCCCCCCCTCCCCCCCGGCCCTGCAGGCCCTGCGGTGGTTGATAGCGCCCGTAATCTTTCGTTTATGGTGGACAAGGCAAGCGGACCAGTGATATTCCGCCTTCCGCCGCGCTCAGTCGCCTTCTCCGTCCTTTTACGCGAGCATCGTTTTTTTTTTGTGTGTTCCGCATTCTCATCTTTTACGTATTTTCTTTTCCCTTTTTTAGAAATCCTTGCCGCTGTTGTAGTCACTGGTGTGCTCCTTTTGTTTCAGGGCGGCAGTGCCGGGTGGAGTGCAGTCGCGCTGTCTCTGTCGCTCTCGTCTCGCGGAGGCACGAGGGAGAAAGAGCAACGAAACCACGTCTCGGAATCGGGTGGGGAAATGAATCGCTGATTAGACATGGCGCTTGTACCCCCACAGCAGCACGGAGCAGGTCCTTGTCCAAACTAGAGTCCTAAAGTGAGACTCTAGGACACTAATCCAAACGTGAGGCAACTGCTGCTGCGCGCGCTGCCTTCGGGCCGGATGGGTTGCCTAGCGGCGCGGCGTCATACCTCTTGAACTTGAGAGGCTAGACCAGTGGTTCTCAAAATGGGGTCGCGAAAAAAATTTGTGGGGTCGGGAGCTGACGTCTGGTTCAGCCGCAGCCAGTGCTCCGGGGCAGCGGCCGGTGCATTTCCTCATTTTTCAAGAACGCAATTCGGATGCACCCCTACTTAAAGTCAGTCCAAAACAAAATTAAAAAGTACCCCTTCTTAAAAACACTCAAAAACGCATTATTTTAAAAATTAATAATTAAATATATCATTTTTTTGTGAAGGGGAAAAAAAGTGGGGTCGCGAAGCTTTGGTCGTGGGGTCGCGAAAAATGTTGGCAGCCATTTTGGGGTCGCGACCCGAAGAAGGTTGAGAACCGCTGGGCTAGACCACAATTGGTCGTCCGCCATTTCGGGCCCGGTAACTGCCATACTTGCATTGCACAGCATGACAGGTCATACCTCGCCGTCGCACAGTGGGCGCTGCTCGGCGCTCATCCATCCATCCATCTCGCTCTCTCCCTCACGTGCAGGTTCCGCAGCCCCGCCATCGGCGACAAAGACACAGACAGAGACAGGCGAAGGCGCGGTGTTGTTTAAGGACACGCGTGCGGCGCTCTCAGAGCGAGGGGCGGGCGGCGCCGCGTGGCTGGCGCGTGCGGCCCGGACACGCGGCACTCCAGGCACCCCGATGGCCATCACCGGCTCACCGACGCCGCGTAGTGGCCGGGTCAGAAGACCGTTGAGGCAGCCAAAATCCCAGACACGTTTTGAGCTTCAGAGTCACTAAATGGGACTCGAATCGAACGTGTGACCCTACCAATGGATTCCTCGTTTGGAGAGCAATCCATTGGTGGGGTCACACGTTTGATTCGAGTCCCATTTAGCGACTCTGGAGCTCAAAACGCGTCTAGAATTTTGGCCGCCTCAACGGTCTTCTGACCCACTGTGCGCTGACGAGGCTCCGCGCCAGCTTCATAGCGCTGGCCGGGAGCTCTCCGACGCCAAAGCCCCTGCTTGCCCTGCTGGAGGGCGTGCTTCCGGTGGTGGCGTTGGCACGGTGGGCAGCGCGCACTCCACGCGGCAAGCCCAGAGGGTGAGCAGCCCAGAGGGCGGGCAGCCCATCGGGCGGGCAGCCCAGAGGGCGGGCAGCCCAGAGGGCGGGCAGCCCAGAGGGCGGGCAGCCCAGAGGGCGGGCAGCCCAGAGGGCGGGCAGACGAGAGGCACTGAGTCAACAAGGAAACTCCCAGCCCCATCAAGACTTGATGGAATAACAATGGCATGACATGGCAAGTAGCTTTATTGACATGTTGCTAGAATCGAGAGCAGAGATCACACAAAAATTTAAGGACAAAGAAAAGGTTACAGTTTTTAAAAAAAGGAAACAAAGTCAAAGTCAATGGCGGTGTATTGGTTTCCTCACAATTTTGCCTTTGCCTGTTTCTGATTTGACAGCTGTGGGGACCCTTGTTATAGAACTCTTTGGAACGCAAGGATCTGATGAAGTCTTTGCACCTGCCTGAATAAGCCTGCTATTTGGTGGCACTGATGGCTGATTTATCTGACACACAGTACCAGATGGCTTATTCTCATTAATATTTCTTACACCACTGCTACCTCTGGGTTGGGCTTCATTGGACCTGGCATAACGATAAGCAAGATAAAATTTTACTGCATTTACTGGCATATTGGTATCAAAGGAGCAAACGTTACATTTACCTGAAACTATTAGGTCTAATCTCTTCACCATGTTCACTCTCAATTTCAGGAGGCCTGTCCCTTACATCTACAGTGCTGTGATGACTACATGCAGAGTGGGCTCTTGATAAAGAGACAATGTTTTCTTCTTTTGCACAATCTCCTGAGCCGAACCCCAGACCACCAGATGAAGTCTTCCTTATTCTGATTTTATCCTTGGTAGCACTGCTAACTGGCTGAGCAACTTCTAGTTTTTCAGAACCAACAGCACAGACAATCCCAGGATCTGGTCTAAATTTGTGAAAGCAAATAAAAAATAGCATTTAACAATTTAAACAAATCTAAAATGATTAGTGAAAACAATTGGGCAGAAAAAAAATACCTGGCTTCCACTTTGCTTGATTGGAAAGGACATTTCCATGTAAATATTGCACCATCATCACTGACACTTATGAGGTATTTGCTGTCTGGACTCAGACGAACTGCTGTGATAATTCCTGCATGTCCAACACCAATATGTGTGGTATAGCCTTCATTATAGTTCCAAACCTGGAAGTAAAAGTGTTCATTGAAAATTGGATTTAGACAGACCAAATGACATTCTGTGATGATATTTAAATGTTTATAGTACGAAAGCTATCCTTAGGATTTAAAGATTATGCTTACCTTGACTAAGAAATCATTGCTGCCAGTAACAAAAAAACTACCATCCAAGGAGATATCTAGCGAATTTAGAGCTGCAGCAGTCGAACCCTCAAGATCTCGTATCAGAGAACCGTCATAACATTCCCAGTATTGAATCTTTCGATCGGTACCTGTGATTAAAAAAAAAAAACATGCAGGGAATACAAATACAACAATGACGTTGCTACCCTGGGTTAAGATTTTTAACAACATTTCTCATTTATTGAAGGCAAAGTGTTGTGGTAACTGAATCCTCAATCCCCTCAAGTGATCCTCTCTACCTGCTGTTAACACTTGACAGCCTTCAGGATTGAATCGACAAGCCATGAAGAGGGAGTTGGCAAATAAAATTTGAAGTCGGACCAACCGCCTATAAAATAGGACAGAGAGATGTTTTTAAAATTTGAATTGTTAGTTCATGTATAGGTGGGACAAAGTTTATATTTTAACAACGTACACTATATCCCATATTATGCAGGAACCATCAGTGCTGGCGCTCACAGCTTGCTGGTTGTTTGAACTGATATGAATATCTGACACTGGTCCCTTATGGTCTTTCAGGATGGCAGCAAGTTTATGTACAGTAGAGTTAATTTTCCACACACGAACCTGTGCAACAACAATAATATAAGAAAAAATATTATTTTCATCTTTTAAAAATCATTTAATTAAATAAAATTTATTGTATGATCTGGCCAAGTCTTTCACACATGAATTTCACATGTCATTACCTGACCCTCTCCACCACCAGACACTATGGTTGACCCATCACTGGTCAGATCTAATGCAGTGACTCCTTTATTGTGAGCATTTGGGATTGTATACATAATCTTCCCTGACTGAGGAGTGAATGCCCTTATGCATCCATCGTTCCATCCTTTAAATAGAACATACAAGCATGAACGAGAAATTCAAAAGAACAGATGACAATTTGTCACTTACCACTGATGATTGATTTGCCATCAGCAGCAAATTTGACAGTTGAGCAGGAGAAGTTGGGGACACTTATTCTCAGTAACTCCTTGCATGTTTCTGTATGCCAGACTCTTATATCATTTTTGCTTGCTGTTGCAAATACTTCAGAGTAGTTTCTGACGGCAAAAAGCAGAGCAAAAGTTGTCTTTTTCTTTAAAGGAGAGTAGAAAATTTCTGTGAACGTAATACTCACTTAGGGAAGGCAATATCATAAATGCAAGTTGTGTGGCAGGTGACAATTAAACGGACATTGAAAGTGCATATGTCTATTAAATATATTTCGCACAAATCGTTCCCAACCATTATGCCATGCTGTTGAAACTTTTGCAAGGAAGTTACGGCTGAGTTGACAGATGTGCTTTTCAGCTGAAACAAAACAAAACATGTTACTGTTTGAAAAACCATAAAATTACTTAGGGAAATTAATCAATTGGTGCTGTTTGGAAAGGTTGGGATTAAAATGATCCAGTCCAATAACTGACTACTTCCAAATTCAGATGGTTGAATAAGTCAACTCACAACATTAAGGAGGGGGTAGGAGGGAGACTTTAAGCGATTATGATCCTTGAAGCGATTTTCATTTTCTCTAACCACTTCCACAGTTCCATCTCCAGCACCAATAACAAGAATACGGTCTCCATTCTGCATGTCAAGGATCATTATGTCCCGCACCCCTGAAGAGGCAAATTTCCCATGTAAATAATTCTGAAATTAAACTAAGTGCAATGCACTTGCATTGCAAATTAAGTTCACATGCAATAAAGTTACCAAGGCTATATCGATCAGCCTCAACGTTCCTTTTCTTCGATCTTGAGACTTTACCCAAACATACAATCATGTTTGGAGTTCGACAGGTTCTGTGATAGTTGTGTCCTCGGTTAGATACAATGCTACTTTAAGTATATCACCAGTCAAAGTTCCGCAATATGCAAATTCATCTTGAGGATCAATCTAGGGATTCAAAAAAAGAAGGAATTTTAAAAGTTTTCACTCTCAATAGAGAAACAACAGTCCCGTTTTAGTAATTGACAAAGGAAACTTACGCTCACACAATAGATATTTCTCTTGACCTTACTCAGCTGAACATCAACAGCTCTCACAAATCTCTTCTCAGGATTAACTTGCCAAACACGTAAACTACCCTCACCACCCGTCATAAAAACTGATGACCTCCGGTTAGAATGCTTTAGTGTCAATGCATCACCACCAGCAGTAGCTTTTGTTGCAGGATAGCCTAGTTTGTTAAAAGAGAAAAAAATGGTTAAAAATTTCATTTACATTGAAAGGTACATTTCATGCCAAGAACTTACCACACATGGGTTCAAGTGAAGGTATGTGCGTCACAACCACATTACCATCATCCCTCCCTCCCAGAGAAAATAAATAAGTAGAATCAAAGGAGAAATCAAGAGCTTCCACTCTGACTTTATGAATATCATGCTTCATCAGGGCAGTTCGCTTTTCGAAGTCCCAGAGTATAACAAACGCCTAAAAAGAAAACATTATCATATTTTGCTTATCCTGTAGAAACAAGCCCTTCCTAGTGTTTTATTTATCATGAAGAGTATACTGACCTTGAAACCCATGTGGTTAATTTGACCAGAAGCAACATACTTCCCATCATGAGAAACTGACAGTGCAGTGATCACATTTGTGTGCCCTTCGAGAAAATCTTGTTTCCGAGAATCCCAATGCACAACAGCTACTTTGCAGCCAAGTGGATAGAGTATGTGCTCACCATTGGGATGCACTTTTAAACCATGAATAGTTCTTCCTAAACGTAAAAAAAAATAACAAGAATAATATGGTCAAAGACACATTTTAAGGGAATAATAAACTACAAACCAAAACAGTCATCACATTATGATACACACCATCAAAACCAATCAGGGACAGTAATTCTAAGTCATCAGTTTGATCTACTACCGGGGAGCTCATGTCCAATCTTTATCCTTGATTGATCAGAAATTAAATATTAGCTTTTTTGAGTACCGACAAGCATACTAGAAGGTTTCCATTTCAGATGTAAACAAACACTGCATATAAACAAAGCAGAGGTTGCCATGGTAACGGGTTCGTCTCTTCGCAGAAAGATCTGTTATACGCAGCACTTCCTTATTTACAGAAAATTCAAAACTGAAGCTTTCCTTCAACTTGTTCTGAATATATTTGAATTTGGGCTTTTATCACCAGATTCATTTTCAATAAGACTCAAAATTTATACAATTTTTATTCCCGTTTTTCCTAAAAGATCATCTTTAGGGGAAATTTTCTCTATAAATTTACTTAATTTAGTAAATTATGTTGGCAAGAACAGGAGTCTTATTCAACATTCACATTCAACATTCAACCGCCAAACGGGAACTGCTGTTGACATAGAGTAGAAGTGGAAATCAAGTCTCTGGTGTCCCGTACAGTTGTGAATTTTGGTACATCTCATACCGTCAAAATGGAAAATATTCCAGATTGGGCTGCCTTTGAAGCCGATCGCCTTAAAACGTTCACACGATGGCCTTTCAAGAAAGGTCCTTGCAATCCAGTGAAGGTATGCCTAAACATTTCACAAACTGTGCTTCTGTAATCAAACATGTTCTTTGTCCATTCTTTGTTATGTACTGCATTTTATAAGAGGGGTTACACCTGAGTCATGTTTATTTTCATTTATTTACAGATGGCTGAGGCTGGCTTTTATTTTATTGGTAGTAAATCCGAACCAGATTTGGCTCGCTGTTACGTTTGTTGTAAAGAACTGGATGGGTGGGAGGAAGAGGACAATCCTTGGTGAGTTGATCCTTCTCTTATGCATTCATGTTGCTCTATCATTTCTTCCAAACTGATCTGTATTATCCACCTTCCAGGCTTGAGCATAAGAAGCATGCTCCCAAATGTCCTTACGTTCTCTTGGATAAGAAACCCGTTGACCTGACTGTCAGAGACATGTACACATTGGAAGCAGAGAGGATTAAGCGCGTTTTGGTAAGATGCTTCAAATTTTGATAATGCCAACAAGCATTCATGTTTAGTGTTTAAGATTACTGTTATGTGCCTGACTTTCCACAGGCGATCCGGCATGAGCAACAAATCAAGATTTTGGAAGATATCAAAGCCCTTGTTTTGGCCGAGTTGGATAAACTAAACAACAAAAGGTGGTAAAGACAACCGCAAGAAATCTACAAGGCCTGCTTCCAAGAGATCCAGTCGAAAAGACTGAGCTTTGTTGTATCTGTAATTATCTGCATCCTTTCAATCTGTAATTTAAAGAGTAAATAATAACGAGCTTAATTTATGAATCAGTATTTATTTTGAATAACTTCAAAGAAACACTTCACACTGAACAAATCAAGCACTTTTAACTACAGGTGAATGGCAACCTAAATTAGTGAAATAATAAACATAATTTATTATTCAGTAATCATTTTGCACTGAACTAATGAAGCACTAATGAACTACAGGCAAATAGCAATAAAATTGGTAAAACAAACATTTGTGATATAGAAAAAAGAAAGTTGGCAATGACAAAGAACAAATAAAAAAATAAGATTGGGTTTAAAAGGCACATCATTGATGCTCATCAGTAGTCTCAACATGACTGCATATTTCTGAGAATTGTTGCAGATTGTTCATATCTCCGATAGGTACAGTCACTTTCAGGGTGTCAGGGGTGGAAGAAAATCCATTATCATCAGCAGGCAACAATACTGCTGAGCCAGCATTGTCTAAGAAGGAAGCATCAGATGAAGAATCCATAGCGTTCATTTCCCAAGCATCACAATTGTCAGACTTAAAATCATCATCATCATCATATTTTCTGTGTTTTGGAGGAAGGCACATATTGTAATTGCGATAAACTAATGGCCTTTGAGATGCATTGGCATGCAATGGAATGGCAGGTGGAGGACCCTGCAGCAAGTACGCTGGAATAGCAGGTGGGGAACTAGGCCCCATATTTGATGGAATGGTAGGTGGGGAACCAGGTGACACATACATGGTATCTTCTTTGTAGGAGTCTGACTTCAATTCTTCATTCAATTTCTCATGAATGTTGATAAAGTCAGGTTGAATTAGTGAGTCCTCAGGTTCCCTGACAGGTGTTGCGATAGGTGTTTCAAGAGTTGGCATACTATCAGGATGAGGGACTTTTGGTGGCGATGTACTTTGTAAGATCTCATCCGCAGCTGTAAAAGTACCAGATTCCTCTCCTGAACTTGGTCTTACCAATTTAGATGGTGAAGTTTCAATTGTGTCTTCAGTTGCAGGTTGATGGTAAAATGGCACTTGTTGTACTTGTTTCAACTTCAGTGATAAAGTTTGCACCATCATCCGACTTTCTCTTTCTATTGTTCAATCTCTTACGATTGACTGATTTGGGAAGCTCCGTCGGAGCCTTAAACTGAGAGTCGCAATCAGTTCCCAAAGCATCCTTAAGATGTAGAGTATAACGCCTTGTTATGCGTCTTGGAGTTCCAATCAATTCATTATCACTTTTTTCAGAATCTTCATGAGATTCACCTTTTGCCTTAGGTGAGGTCATTCGAGGTTTTCGAGATATATTCGAACCTTTACGACGCCCTCTCTTTGATTTTGTTTTGGGATCAGCCATTTCAGTGACATGGGCATCATTGTCTACTGCAGTTATCAGGTGTGACACAGTAGTATCCTCTTCAGTGTCTGGTGTTTTTTCCACATAAAGATCAGCATATTGTGGCATCTTTAATTTTGAAGCATGTAAAGGCAATAAATTACTGTCCTCTTGAGAATTGGCTATAATTGAATCAGACAGATGATGCTGCTGTGACTCTTCACAATTGTCAGTGTCTTCTAAAGAGCAATTAACCTTTGCATTATTTTCCTCTTCACAGTCTTTCTTGAGGAACTTGTCCACTGGCACACTGATCTGGTCATGACTTTCATCAGCAGTATCAGAGTCATTCAAAGATTTATGTGACACTTGCTTGTTATGGTAACATATTTCAATGTCATTACTGTCAGAATTAATGGCCAAAGTTTTTAAAGCATCTTGTGAGCTAGAGACCTGAAACACAGAATTTTGAACCACAGGTTGCAACAGAATGGCATCTTCAAGGGGATTTCCATTGAAGTTAAAGCTCTGTCCAAAATCATTCTTAGATTCAGAGGGTTCATTTCCATTACAGTCTGTTAGATTGGAACCTTTTTTCGAATAACTCTCAAATTCAACTGTGACCTGAAAACAGGATAACAAAAAATATATGACAACAAAATAATAAAAGTGATAATATTTGAGAAAAATTTAACAGCATAAATGTTGCTGTTATGCCTGTCTACCTTGAAAATAAAGTTTACAAAATGGCTGAACATAGTCCAATCAAGAATGTGAGGGTCAGTTTGGACAAAAAGTTGTCCTTTGGATGTAACAATTTCGATTCCTTGCAATTTTCCAAACCCATGATCAGACTCTCTACAAAAAAAAGGATAATGGAAAGTTTAAACAAAATTAGAAATCTATCCTATGTGGAAAACAATTGGGTGTACATAAGAGAAAATGGACTTCACTTACAGGTTCAGTACTTTAACTTTTTTAATTTCAGTGGATTTCAGAATGAACATCTCCTGGGCTGAAAATTCAGTGGGAACTGCCTGCAGACCTGTCAAGCTCAGTGTTTTGGTTCCACAGTTCAAGTGAAGCCACACCTGTGAAGAAACATTTACCTTGATAGGCATAACAAAGGACTTGTGTACAGGCGACAGAGAAAAGAGTCTTACCTGTTCTTCATGTTCCTGTGGCTCATCCTGCCACCTCACTAACACACACCGTGCAGAGAATATGAACTGGAGTTCTAACTCATTATTGAAGATAGTCAAGAAGTCGTTACAAGACAACTAGAGCAAAACAACAAAGTTACAAAGTGTTGACAAAGTCTCACCAAAAATACCCAGACATAGAGAAGTTTTGTTGTCCCCACCTTGGATTCAACCAGATGCACAAACGCTTTGCATGTTTTAGGCCTTCCCGCAAACCAAGCTGCAGCAAACCAATCATAGTAGTGTCGGACCCCTCCGTCAGAGAGGATCACATTCAACATACAAGACTGCAATTGAAAATCGCCACAATACTCCAAGAGAGTTAAATACGCTTGCCTGGTAACACAGAAAGATAGAGTTTTTAAAGGCAGCACTTTGGAGACAGTAGGGAAATGAACCTCCTTTCCACAAGATACATACAGAAGTGTTCTCGGAGGGACATCTTCATGGTGCCTGTTTCTTAACATGGTAGCGCAGGCCTCTCGCACTTGGAAAAATACAGGCGGTCTGTCGCGGTGCAAATTCCATATTTCACCCCACAATTCCATGATCTCTTGCTGAAACATACAAGATGGTGTTAACAAAAATGGAGGACCGCCCACAAAGAAATGCACCGATTAGGCAAAACACATCACAATTTAGGGTCCCAACGCTTCGAGAAGTGACATCGCCTGAGTGAGAGCTGACCGAGGGAACGGATCAAACCACCGTATTCGGCAATATTGTATCACAACTTGTTACTAGTTTGAAGAATGGAATGACAACCTAAAACGCACCCCTACCACCACCCGCCTTGTCACTGCACTGACAACTCGAGCGCGTGGACACAAGCCCCTTCAATCGAACAAAAAGACGTTTTGACATCAAAAGTATTCACCTATGCGGATGTGGCATACTTACTTCTAACGCGTAGTTAGAACAGTGACGTCAATAGGCGCTAAGCGTCACTAGGCTGCCGCGCGCTTGTTGCTCAGCGCTCATTCCAGGGCGTTGATGAGGGTGGATGATGGATAGATGACAACTCGTGCCGGTATCAACTTGTCTCTTCTCTTGCGGAAATGGACAAACGCCGGCGAGAGTGGGCGTGCGTCAGATTAGCCAACAAAACGTGCCAAAAAAAATCATATTTCCTCCTCCCTATGCTTTCACAGAGGGCTTTGGCTGTATTTTGACTATAAATTTATTTTATCTCAATTTGATTTAGTATTTTAATCATAAGCGCAATCATTTTTTCGATTGTCAGGAAGTTGTTGTGGTAGTTGCTTCCCCCACCCCTCAACCTTTCTCTCTCCCTCCTCTCCTCCCTCTTCTCGTCTTCCTCTTAACTCCCTCCCAAACATCAGAAAGCCTTCTGCTACTGTTCTGTCAAAAATATTGGTTACGTTTCGTGCATTCTAGCCGTTCTAGGGCGATATTGATAAACTTTTGGCTTGAACTGGAGTTTCTTGTCTATGGAGGGTGTTACTTCAGACGCCGATTCTTCCGCTAATAGCACAGTCAGCAGCAACAAGATATTTTATCTGGAAAGTCAAAGCAATTCACCTGTGCGTCCTAACTGGAATGGCAACGAAGTTGACAGTTTGATAATTGCCCCAATGGACCACAGCAACGCGCGTTACCCCTTCTGTATAGTATGGACGCCCCTGCCTTTTATTACGTAAGCCGTACATCTTGTTTGTGTTGGTTATGTTTGTTTTGTATGTTTGGGCCTCAACTCCTTTTTCCTTTGAATTGCCTCATCTATTTTGAAACTCTCTGCACATATTCCGCATTTAAATCTTGTTTGAATCATTCTTTGGTAATAGCTCTATTTTTTACAAGCTACCTTATCGGCTCCTACCTCATAACTAACGGCCCTGTCATTCAATGATGCAATTACAAAACTAATCTATTGATGTGTCTTTCCAAGGTTCTATTTGTTTAGTTATCATTCATTCTTAATTACCATGTTCTTTTCTAGGTGGTTCTTCCCATTCATAGGTCACATGGGTATTGCAATGTCATCTGGTGTTATCCGAGACTTTGCAGGTCCGTACCACGTCTCTGAAGATGACATGGCTTTTGGGAAGCCTACAAAGTACTGGCAGTTGAAGGTGAAAAAGGCAAGAGGTGGCCAGAATGGGTGGGACCGAGCTGTCACTGATGCTTCAGAGGCTTACAAGAAAAGAATGGTAATGACTAGAATATTCATCCATGAATTCAATTGATCATGCTCTGCTTGAAGGTAAAGGTCTATTTTGTTCCCTTTTTCTAGCATAATCTATTTTGTGACAACTGTCACTCACATGTGGCCATGGCTCTAAACTTAATGCACTATGATGATAGCACTTCTTGGAACATGGTTCGCTTGGCTTTTTGTATTCTTTGGAATGGTAAATACGTTGGGTAAGTCAAAACATGTAGTCAAAACCAAAAGTAATTCAAAACTGAGTCTTGACATAATAAAATGTCATTTATTGCAGGGTTGGTGGATGGTTAAAAACTTGGGTTCCTTTCATCATATTAATTCTTCTAGCCTATGCTGTATATTATTTTGCAGTGTAAGTAAAGTTTTATACAATAAACAAGAACCATGAATTTTACGTGATATCGCATTTGGAATTTAAATACTGTGCATAACTGACTTGGATTTTGTTTTAGGACCCCTAAGATGATGGTTTGAAGACATCTCCATCTATTCCTGCCCACCCAGTCATATTGCATCTTGAGCATCATTTTTGTCCTTGAAGTGGACAATTACCATACAGTAATAATGAACACTGCTTATCCCTTTCAATCAACGATTTTTTCACGTAAATAAGTAGACTTAAGGTTACTGACAAGAAAAACTAAAATAATATTTTAAAAAAAAAAAAAGTTACAGAAAATATTATTTTTTTACCATTGTAGAGTATGTGCAGTTTCAACTGGAACACTTTTTTATTTGGGAAACTGTAACCTTTTTTAAAAGATAATTTCATATGAAACATTCCTCTTGTAGGCTAACCCATAGCCAAATGGAATCGCTTGGGTACACTGTGGAAAAAGCACTGAACTGATAAGACTGCACTCGAGTGAGTTTTAATCCTCCTTTTGGCATCTTGAGTGCAACCAGGGCACTTAAGAAATTTATTTTTTTCCACAGAGTACAATGTTGTCAAGCAAATTTTTAGCCATGTTTTGAATATGTTTGTACAAAAGTGTGAAATTATATATGTTGACTGCATTTCCAAACCTGTGCTGTAACAATATTGTGAATGTTACATAAATTTCTTGGGGACTGGTCAACTTCCTGATCTAACAATATTTATTAAACCAGGTAGCAAAATGTTCTATTCTTTTCTTTCAAAAAATTGGAGGGAGGGGGGGAGGAGAAAAAGAGAAGAATGTCAAGCATAGTTTATTAAGTATATCACATCTTAGAGGCTTTAATATAAATCATGCCATACACACATTAACTTAGCAACACATGGATTACCTTTCATTCTTTCTCTAGAACATTCATACTTCAACCTAATTGCAGCATAATATTTAATTGTGATTCAGACGGGCAAGTAAATTAGAAGAGTGAAACGATTAACAAGTGACCAACCTTGAAGGGCATGCAGCTATCATAAATCACCTGAACCCTGATTGCTTTCTCTCATGATTGACATCTCATGAGAAAAGTCATATTTAAAAACAGATTCATTTTGATGGACAGCTCTGGACATTACTGATTTAAAATGTGCTGCATCATTTCTAGTCCATTCACATGAACCGCCACCTGATAGAGAAGATGAAAGTTTAAACGGCACATCATCGAGAGGATTGGTTGGATGCACATCCGGGGTTGCATGAATGACTTCTGCTGCGTCCTCTGCAGGGTGAACTTGATAAGGAAGGGAGACCAAATTACTTTCGTTTCCAAAAGTGGGATACATGTTTCCGTCTGGCATTTGTTGCCGAGTGACTACAACATAGCCATCGTCTGAAGGCGTTGACTGCTTTTTCTTCCCAAATCCCAGAAATGAAAGAGCCATTTATCCACCTATTGTTTGGATAAAGATAAAAAGGAGAAGCATGTTAGTCGACAAAAGCAAGTAATGTACCCAAGAGCTGGAACCACAAACACTTGGTCATCAACATAAAACAAATGCAATCATTGAACTTACTTCCGAGAGCAGGTGTTGATACAGCTTTCAGCGGAGTAAATAAGCCAGCTAAATAACTGACAATTCCTTTGCTAGTTTGCTTCAGTCACTGAGGCCGTATTGTGGCTGTCAAAAAGTTGTCCGCACAAAACAGGAAAAGTGACAGAAGAAATTTCGTTTGGTTGGTTGGGTCAGAAGAAGATAATGTTGTTGATGTTCAATAACAAAAGAATCGTTATTTGCACTATCACATCACACCAAGCCTTTCACAAAAGTAGGGGAATGAATATCCCGTCTGGAAGAGTGAATATCTCTGTGGTTAAAATTTATTTTGAACGCTTCATTTTTAACTCTGAAAACATAATGGCTCACTGTTATGAGTACATTGTATGACAAGATACCTTCACGAATTTTAGCATGTGAGGTTACACAACTTGATCATCAAAACAGTTGACCTTCACACTATGAAAAATTGTGCAGAACTAAAACTAGACAAGGACAGACTACCTAACAGACGCATTAACTTTGTGGTGGTACAGGTGGCAGTGTTGTTGTTGTTAGTGCTGGCTTGCTTGTCAAAAGTAGGTTGTTTTTCTCACTGTGGAACATTTTTAACTTGTATTAGTGTGCAAGTATAGCCAAAGTGCTTTGTCATCGGCTGCTCTTCCCTGAAAACATTGGATTGGTTGCTAATCATGCATCAGTTTGCCTTTGTGAGTATATACAAACATGCATTTCTTCTTTACTTAACTTTGCATTTCATGGTTTCATGTGGACTCTTGTTACGTTTTCTTTTTGAGGAACTGCCCCGTTTGTAAAAAACTGAGACTAGTTTTTCAAGAGTAAACCATCAATCAAAGCAATAGTCGTGTTCTGGATATTTATGACATTGAACCCTGCTGAATGCTTTGCTCCACCTTATATCAGATTTTTTATTTGTCGCAGTGTCTGATGAATGCTTGATAATGGAGTTATAGCAAGGATGAGTGTCATGCCACAAGAAGTGCCAGTGACACCAGTAGCAGATAATGGTATGTAAGGTTTGTGCGTTGATAGGCTAGGTCACATTCTCTTGACTTCTCAGAAGAGACCCAAATAAATATGGCAGAGTCATGCCGTAAAAATATTTCCAAAACACAGAGCTCTGAAAAGCTGTTGACGGGTGCCAGAAGGCTTTAAGGCTACCTGTCTTAAAGTGGGAAAACACAAACCCCACCTCTCCACTCAGGGCGAACCACACTGTAAGGACTAAGTAGAACGCCCTGCGCAAGAACCCCTCCTGTACCGAGAGCGCCGATCCTGCTGTCGTCCCCGCTCCGCCCAGGACGTAACCACCGCCCTAGTGCCCCCCCCCCCCTTTCTCCTCCTCTACTTCGCAGTTCACTTGGCGTTGCGTCCACTCCGCCCACCGGCTATTTTTAGCCTTCCCTTGTGTTTTGTAAGCTGCTCTGCGTTGCCATGGAGACGACGCCCCCCCCCCCCCGGGGTGTGGTGTAGGTGGTGAACCGCCGCCCCTGCCGCCCCCTCCCCTCGCTACCCGGCGGAGGGGGCGGAGGGGGCGGCAGCAGCGACGAGGAGCCGTGTTGCTGGCGCCGCCCCCGCCTCGTGACGCCGTGACCAGGCGTGGCTGCGTGGCGTGACAAGCCGTGACGGCACGGGGGTTCCAGAGAGCGCCCTCCTCGCTGGAGTCTGCTGGAGTCGCCGTTCGAGGGCCTTCCCCGGTGGAGGGAGGGCTGGCTTGCGGGGCTGGAGTGAGACGAGCTGGTCGCTGGCCCGACGCGGCGCAGCGCGCGCAGCGCCCCGTGTTGACGCGGAGTCGGTCGGGGTGGACTCTGTCGCGGTCCGTCCGTCCGGCACGGCCTTGCCATGACGTCACGTCCTTCCATTTGTTTGCGTATTTACTTTCTCCGAAAAGCCTCCCTCCCCGGGGGGTGCGCGCCTCCCCTCTCTGTCTTTCCCTTTCTTCGTCTCGCCCTCTCTCGCACGGTCAGTCAGCTCCTGCCAGGCTTAACTTACCTATCCCCCCCTCCCCCCGTCCTCTTTCCGATGGTAGGTGCCCCCCCCCCCCGCCCCTCCCGTCCCCTACACGCGAAGCCTGCGAAGCCGAGTGCCGACCAATCGCACAGCGCGACCGAAATAGATCCAAGGTTACATGCATTATTTGTCTCGTGGCCACCGCGAAAAATGAGTGCGATCGCTGCCGGCCGCCCGGGCGGGCCCGCCCCGCCAGCAGCGCGTTGACGCGTCGTGCCGCGTGTGCACTGTCAGAAATAAATTGCGGATTCACGAGGGTACCTCTGGAAAAAATACCGTCGGAGGAACCTTTGAAAATTCACTAAGAATCTTCATAAATTTAGGACGGTTCCCTCGGCGACTTTTTTTCCAGAGGTACTTTGGTGAAGTCCCGAGCTTTATTTTTATACAGTAGTGTTTTATCATTTGTGGTCCAAGCTTTTTCAAGTCGAGTATTATTGCGGCCGGAGTAATTTTTTTCCGCGTTTTGTTGCTGTTTTCTCTTTGAATCCGGCCGAGTCGGCGTGACAGAAGATCCGAGAGGAAGGGGTTTGTTATCTTCCTCGGGTTGTGCGGCCGCGGGTTGCATCGACCGGGGGCCCCGCTGCCACGTGTCCGTCCGTCCCCAGTCATGTTAATGTTAAATGGACGGCGCCGCGAATAGACCGCCGCCAAGACCGCGGCGCTGCGGCGCGATGCTGTCCGGGGAAGGACAGGTAGCGCCGCCCCTCATGCTCCAACTGCAGCAAGCGCGGCACGGCGCCCCCGCTGCCCCCTCGCCTGGAGCGTCCTCCACTGTACGCAGCCCGCCACGACGGCTCGCTATTTCGGCAACGCCGGCCAAAAGGGTTGGATCACTCGCAACAGCTTCCCCTCCCCGCGGAGGCCCCGCGCGGCGTTGTCCAGGCAGCGCCTTTTATAGCGTCGTCCTGGCGCCAAAAAGGAACGAGGCAGACTCAGTATTCGAACCCGATGCCGCGGGGCCGCTGCGAGGCCCGCGAGCAGAGGAGCGCCGCGCCCCTCACGCGTCGCTGGGGACGAGACGGGTGTCAGCGCCACGCCGCCCAACCTCTCGCCGTAACGGCGTTACATCACCCACACCCACCCTCCGCCGAGAATGGAGTCCGAGCCCCCTTGGACAGCCCCTTTGGGCAGCCCCGCCCCGCCAATTAGAATAAAGTTTGCGGCGCCGGACGGACCAAGGGGTCCCCCACTTAAATAATCTGTGTACGCTTGGAGGAGACAAGCCCACAATCTTGCCTCAAAAACGCCTGTAAGTAGGCGAATAGCGCGACAAAATCATTCCAAATGGTGGCGGTGACGGCACGCCCCATTCGGCTAGAGGCCCCTGCACTCCGCGCGCCGGCTGTCTGTCTGTCTGCCTGATTGGTCTGCCTGCCCCTTGCATTTTCCTCCATGACTAGTGCATGCTGCTCGAGGCGTGGCGGTGTGCGACGGCTCCGAGACTGCTGACACTTCCTCCTCGCCCCTGCCAGAGACTCTACCCTCCACCTTGTCGGAAGAGTCCAGTCGTCCCTCCCCCCGCAGCACTCGTGGGGCGTCCCGTAGGGGTGCAGAGAGGCACACCTTAAATGTCTCACAGTGAAGATTCTCCATATCATGGGGAGCATTCTCTATATATGGTGGTGCAGCTGCCTTTGTAACAAACCTTTGAATACTCTTTGTACCTTCTGGATATTTTGCGGAATTTTTCTTGTATGATGGAGAAAATCTGCATCATAATATGTTGGTGCAGCCCTTCAACGTAAGATATTAAGAGTGCACACTCTAAATGACCTATGGTAAAAGGCTGCACCAACATATTATGATGCAGATTTTCTCCATCATACAAGGAAAATTCCACAAAATATCAATAGGTACAAAGAATTTTCAAAGGTATGTTACAAAGGCAGCTCCACCACCATATTATAGAGAATTTTCTCCATAATATGGAGAATCTTCACCATAAAACATTTAGAGTAAAGCGCTGCTCGTAAGCCGCGCGATGTCCAGGGCCCATAGGGTGTCCCACTGTGTCGCCCCAAGCCGCGCGATGTCCAGGGCCCATAGGGTGTCCCACTGTGTCGCCCCAAGCCGCGCGATGTCCAGGGCCCATAGGGTGTCCCACTGTGTCGCCCCAAGCCGCGCGATGTCCAGGGCCCATAGGGTGTCCCACTGTGTCGCCCCAAGCCGCGCGATGTCCAGGGCCCATAGGGTGTCCCACTGTGTCGCCCCAAGCCGCGCGATGTCCAGGGCCCATAGGGTGTCCCACTGTGTCGCCCGAAGCCTCGCGTCCGCCACACGGCTGTGACGCCGCTAGCGAGACAATCGCCACAAACAAACCCCGTTGTTCTGGACCGGGCCGCCCTCTGTGTGCCTCTGGCTGACGTCACTGTGCGCTCAGAGACGCCGCCCCCCGGCCAGAGGGAGGAGGGGGGTTTTATTTTTGTGGTTCGGAAACAACTTGCCCGAAATCAAGAGCAAGTAGAGGTGAGAATCCCGCTCCCTCACTCTGTCTCTCTCGTTCATGTACACGCGCGCGCTCGCGCGCTGAATCGCGCCAGAGGAAAAACGCGGAGGTGGCGCTGAAAAGATGAATGGAGACCGTGTTTGATGACGGCACTCGGCCCCGGGGTTGCACAGTGGGTCAGAAGACCGCTGAGGCGGCCAAAATTCTAGACGCGTCTTTAGCTCCAGAGTCTCTGAATGGGACTCGAATCGAACGTGTGCCCCCACCAATGGATTGCTTTCCGAACGAGGAATCCATTGGTGGGGTCCCACGTTCGGTTCTAGTCCCATTTAGCGACTCTGGAGCTCAAAACGTGTCCGGAATTTTGGCGCGCCTCACCGGTCTTCTGACCCACTGTGGGGTGGCTGCGGGCGGAGGGGAGGGGGTTGTCTTTCGCGGATCGGCGGCACGCGTCTTCCGAGAAGCGAAGCGCGCGCCGCATTTGTTTGTTTACGCGACGCCCCGTCCGGTGTCCTCAGGGACTCGTCGGCGTCTCGTCTCGTTCGCTGCCAGATTTGAGGTTTGTCCGTCACTCGAGCAACGCGCGCCTGGCGTGCCCTCCTGGCGCGGTCAGTAGGCTCATTCCGAACAGTGCCTCTGTCCCTCTCGCACCCCTGCCGCCCGCCCCAAGGGTCCAAGGGAGACAGGGCGACCAAGGCACGGCCCGTTCCCGGTCGCGCAATGACTTTTGTTATTCCTGTCCTGGCCTGCCGGCCCTGCCCTGCCGGCCCTGCCCTGCCTCCCTCTGTCTTCTAAGTTTAGGCCGCGCAGCGACGCGCGGGCCATCCGCGAGGTTGGAGGCCGCGCGGCCGCGCCCTGCCCCGTCCACGTTTAAATACCGCCACTAATTTTGGCGTATGACGCGGCGGCCCACACTTCTAAAAGTAGCCGCGGCACGCCACGCCGCACGCCACGCCGCACACCACGACGCACACCACGCCGCACGCCACGCCGCACGCCACGACGCACGCCACGACGCACGCGTGTCTGAGTGGCTGGGGGAGGAAAACATGAACATGATAAGGAACACGCTACACTACGCGACCGACCGCCCTGGAACGGAGGCCACGTCCCTGAGGCCGTGCAGGCCGCCGTGCAGGCCGCCGTGCGACGCGCTGCGAGGGCGGCGCGCGGCGTCGTCGTCTTGGCACTGGCTTTCACATTGTCTGCGGGCCGCGGCGCCGCGGCGCTGCTTTTCCGGTGCAGGTGGCGCCGCTGCCAGCGCGGCCTGCGCGCGCGAGGAGTCCCGGCAGGCGGACCAAATTAAATAGTTTTCTGTGTTATATTTGAGCGTCTAATTTGATCTCGTCCCGCGCCGTGGCGCGGCGTGCTGGCGATGACACCCCGACGTTTGAAGGTTGGCCCCGGCGGCGCGGCCGGCCTGCCCCGTGCCACGCACGTCGCGGCGCGCGGCGTTGACGCGGTCCTCACATCGTCGTCACTCTGGTGTCACGGGGAACCGATTCGGCGCGCCGCTGGCATAGAGGCGCACAGTGGGCCAGAAGACCGGTGGAGGTGGCCAAAACTCTAGACGCGTATTGACCCCCTGAGTCGCTAAACAGGACTCAAACCGAGCGTGTGACCCAACCAAATGGATTGCTCTCCGAACGAGGAATCCTTTGGTGGGGTCACACGTTTGGTTGGAGTCCCATTTAGCGACTCTTGGGCTCAAAACGCCTCTAGAACTTTGGCCGCCAGCGACGGTCTTCTGGCCCACATTGAGACGGCGCCCTGCGTCGCCCTGCGTCGCCCTGCGTCGCCCTGCGTCGCCCTGCGTCGCCCTGCGTCGCCCTGCGTCGCCCTGCGTCGCCCTGCGTCGCCCTGCGTCGCCCTGCGTCGCCCTGCGTCGCCCTGCGTCGCCCTGCGTCGCCCTGCGTCGCCCTGCGGCGCCCTGCGTCGCCCTGCGTCGCCCTGCGTCGCCCTGCGTCGCCCTGCGTCGCCCTGCGTCGCCCTGCGTCGCCCTGCGTCGCCCTGCGTCGCCCTGCGTCGCCCTGCGTCGCCCTGCGTCGCCCTGCGTCGCCCTGCGTCGCCCTGCGTCGCCCTGCGTCGCCCTGCCGCGCTTGCTATCGGGATCTCATTACCGCACTGACCTACATCACGGCGGTCACCGCGCCGCCTGCACCGTCGTAACGTTTTATTTCGGCCGGCCGTTCCCGTTTCGTCACCGCCTTTGTGCTCCCGTCCCGCACATGCACCCCGTGCGCCCCGTCCTCCAGCCGCGGCGTCCGCCCGCCTGGCGCCGCACCGTGGGTCAGAAGACCGTTAGGGCGGCCAAAATTATAGACCCTATTTTGAGCTTCAGAGTCCCTAATGGGACTCGAATCGAACGTGTGACCCCACCAATGAATTCCTCGTTCGGAGAGCAATCCATTGGTGGGGTCACACGTTCGGTTCGAGTCCTATTAAGCGACTCTGGAGCGTAAAACGCGTCCGGGATTTAGACCGCCTCATTGATGCCCGATTAATGAGTATTATCAGGTGTACTCACCTGCACTCATGTACTCATGTGTTCACGAAAACCCTTAGTGATTCACCCCTCGCTTTGTCTCCTGAACGCGACCCGGCGCAGCGAGGTGCTCGACTCGGACCGAAAAGGCCGAAATGGCTTTTGCGTAATGTTGTCCGTCTCCCTTGATTCGTTACGCGAAACCGGCGGTGCGGAGGGCCCCGTATTTTTAGAGCCGGTTATGCTCGCACCGTTTGGGTGCAGAAATAAGCTTTGCGTAAGGGACGCGGTGCGCGCCGTGAGGGTCACGACCGGGAAGGGCTGCTCGCGGGGGGTGCGCCGCGCAGTGGGTCAGAAGACCGTAGCCAAATCCCCGACGCGTTTTGAGCTCCAGACTAGAGTCGCTGAATGGGACTCTTGCCCATCGTCGTGACCCCACCAATGTATTCCTCGTTAGTAGAGCGATCCATTGGTGGGGTCACACACTCGGTTTGAGTCCCATTTAGCGAAAAACGCGTCCGAGATTTTGGCCGCCTCGACGGTCTTCTGGCCCAGTGTGCGCCGCCGGGGCGGCGGTCGGCAACCCGCACCGCAGCGCCGTCCGAGCGGCCGCCTGGCTGCCTACCCCGACGGCGCTGGCCGCCTCCACCGGTCTTCTGGCCCACTGTGCGCCGCCGCGGCGGTCGGCAACCCGCACCGCAGCGCCGTCCGAGCGGCCGCCTGGCTGCCTACCTCGACGGCGCTGGCCGCCTCCACCGGTCTTCTGGCCCACTGTGCGCCGCCGGGGCGGCGGTCGGCAACCCGCACCGCAGCGCCGTCCGAGCGGCCGCCTGGCTGCCTACCTCGACGGCGCTGGCCGCCTCCACCGGTCTTCTGGCCCACTGTGCGCCGCCGCGGCGGTCGGCAACCCGCACCGCAGCGCCGTCCGAGCGGCCGCCTGGCTGCCTACCCCGACGGCGCTCGCCGCGGAGCAGCAGGTTGACGGTGGTCACGGCGCCGCCGGGCCGCATGCAGCATGCATGGCGGCGGGCTGTCCGCGCTGACGCCTCGTCTGGCCTCGCCATGACGCTCCCCTCCCTTCCTTATTCATGCTGCCGATGATGATGATGATGATGATGACCCCCTCCGGCCCAGATCCGCGCGCCAGTCCGCCCGCACGTCAGTCCCTCAAAGGCTTTGCTTGCTTTGCTGCGGGGGACGCTGTGCACAGTGGGCCAGAAGACTGGTGGAGGCTGCCAAAATTCTAGACGCGTTTTGAGCTCTAGAGTCGCTAAATGGGACCAATGGATTCCTCGTTGGGAGAGCAATCCATTGGTGGGGTCACACGTTCGATTCGAGTTCCATTTAGCGAATCTGGAGCGAAAAACGCGTCCGCGATTTTGGCCGCCTTAACGGTCTTCTGACCCACTGTGCTGTGGAGCTGAAAAAGGCCGCTAGCAACATGACTACGACGCGTGTTCATGATGCCCTCTGCTGCCGCGGCCGTCGGGGGGCCGGTCGCGCGAGCGGGTGTAGCAGCACCGTGTTGGCCAAGTCCGAGGCCGAGTCCCAGGGTGAGGTCGATTCTCGGAATGGAGCTGGTCGGCCAGGCCATGGCCAGGCCACCAGGGTGAACACGTCGCCGCGTCAACGCTACAGCTAATCCCGCCGCGGCTCGCAGCGAGGGTTGCCGACGGGGTGACCGGCGGCGCCAAGTCCAGCAGCTCGCCGGGCGTGGCTGCCGGCCTGCCACTGACTAACTCTGCGGTTTGGACAGGGAGGGCAGTCGGGCGAGCACTAAGTGAATGCCGTAGCTACAGTCGTTCGGAGGCAAAATCTGTCTTCGAGTTCGCCCATGCACATCGGGTCAGATGACCATTGAGGTGCTCAAAATTTTAGACGTGTTTTAAGCTCCAGAGTCGCTTAATGGGACTCGAATCGAACGTGTGACCCCACCAATGGACTCCTCGTTCGGAGAGCAATCTATTGGTGGGGTCACACGTTCGATTCGAGTCCCATTTAGCGACTCTGGAGTCCGGGAGTTTGGCCGCTTCAACGGTCTGCTGACCCACTGTGCCCTGGAATTCCCCCTTTCTTCTATTTGACTGGACGCCGAGCAGCCCACCCCACCCTCCCCGCTGGATGGGGTTGTTGGACAAGAGAACGCGGCGGCGCGTTTCTAAGAAGGGCGCGCGCTCCTCCCGCCTCTCTCCGTTCCGCTGTGTGCGGAGCTTCGCGCCGCCGCCGCCAGGGGCAGCGCGATCGCCGCGCCCCGTGCCGCGCGTGGCAGGCTGGCAGGTCGCTCGCTCAGTTTAGTTTAGTTTAGCTCTGCCGCCCCGCCACGTTCGACGTGTCGTTGCCCGCCGCTCTCTCTCCCTCTCTCGCGCGCGCGTGTGTGTGAGTGTGTGCGCCCGTCTCGTTTGCGGCCGTGTCTGCCGCCGGACGCACGCGGCGCAGCGCCGGCAGTGTTGTGGTGCAGTGTCAGTGGTGCGTCGACGAGTGGCTGCGGGCCGTTGACTAGCCGAGCTATGCCCGCCTGCCTGGGACTTCCACGCGCCCCCTGGCGCCACGAGTCATGAAAGGTACGCTGCTGGGCACGGCGACGACGCGGAGCGGCGCCCCGGGCGACGCCGAGCCGCGCGGCGCCTTGGACTGCGTGACTGCGTGCGGCGACGACGACGCCGGCGCGCGTAAATTTGGTGTTGCCCGACAAGTGCTTGGCAGGCGCCTCTCGGCGGCGGCCCTGGCCGGGCTGGCAGGGCTGGCAGGCAGCCGTCCTCCCCGCTGCCGACGCGCGGAGTGTGGATTCCGACGGAGGGATACAATAATAACACGGCGGCCGTCGGCGTGCTCCTCTGGCAAGGGGTCCCCCACTCAAACAATCTGTGTACGCTTGGAGGAGACGATCCCACAATCTTACGTCCAAAACGCCTGTAAGTAGGCAAAAACCGCGACAAAATCATACAGAATCCTAAGCAATCCGACTCAATCAAACAATCTGCGTACAGGCAAATTCAGAGTGAGGGACCCTGGTCCGGGGGGGGGGGGTCGTCGCCTTCTCACACGCAGCTGACGTGTAGCAAGTAGCAGCGAGCCCCCCCCCCCCCCCCCCCCCCGCCCCCTTGTCCACTTTCTTTTATTGTTTGTGGTGCGCTAGGGGCAGCGTGGCCGGCGCATCAGTGCGGCCGCCAGTCCAAACTGGGCGGGGCACGGCGGCACGGCCGGCGCGGCGTGGTGCGGCATTCCCGGTGCGCGGGCAGCGCGGGCAGGGAGGGGCGCCGGCCGGCCGGTCCGGCGGGTTGCTCGGTGCGCGGTGTCTCGGTGTCGTGCCGGGTCGAAGCCGGCCGGCCGGCCGGGCGGGCTTCCCCCCCGTGCTGTCGCCGCGGACGGCGCGGCCGGAGCGCCGGAAATGCAGCGCCGGAGAGTGGATCCCGAAGCGCAGCGTGAGGCGGGCGGGGCGCATTGAACCTGCCGCGGCGCCGCCACGCCGCCACGCCGCGCGTCCGTCGTAAAGGCCACAGGCAACCTGAAGACGCTGATGGCATACTGTCGGCCCCGCCGGCAAGGCGCCAACAGAGTTCTCCGAAATAAAATGTCATTGAAGAATAAGTGCGTCGGGTGTCGCTGACCCGTCGTGGTGCTCCCCCCCCCCGCCCCCTTCTTTTTATTCTGGCGCCTCTTCCTGATTCTCGATTAGCGTCGTCTTGCCGAGCAACGCGTTGCAAGGGGGGTCGTCAGTCCCGCCGGCCGCGCCTGGCGAGCGGGCTGCCTACGCGCCTGTGGTACGGCGCACAGTCGGTCAGAAAACCGTTGAGGCGGCCAAAATTCTGGACGCGTTTTGAGCTTCTGAGTCGCTAAATGGGACTTAAAACGAACGTGCGACCCTCACCAATGGATTCCTCGTTTGGAGAGCAATCTATTGGTGGGGTCACACGTTCGATTCGAGTCACATTTACCGACTCTGGAGCTCAAAACGCGTCTAGAGTTTCGGCCGCCTCAACGGTCTTCTGACCCACTGTGCGGCGCTCTGGTTGTCGCCGCTGTGGTTGCTCTGGACGCTCTGGACAGCTTGTCCAGCCTGTCCAGGCGCACTCGGGTCAGGAACCGCTGCGGATGCTTCTCCGCGATGTGTCCAATTTGCATACATTATTCCGTCACACTGGGCCGTGCTTGGCCGTGCTTCAGCGTGTTTGGGCCTATCTCAATTTTCGCGTAATTATATGGCTCGTTCGGGGGCCCCGCCCGCCAGGCCAGCCAGCAGGCTCATTCCCAACAGCAGAGTTTCGTCGCCGCTCCCTCTCTCGCTGCCTCACTGGATGCCCCACGAGTGCGAGAGAGACAGAGCGAAGAAGCCAAGGTTCGGAATCAGTCCTGAGGGCTCGCCACCGCCGCCACCAGGCGGCCTGGCCGGTCTGTGTGATTCCCCCCCCCCCCGCGTGTTCACGCCCCGAACTATCACCATAACGCCAACGCCCGTTTTCCAAATGTCGTGGACTCGTTCCCACAACGCGCGTCGTCGAGCGCGTCGCCGCCCCGCCGGCGCTGGCACCGAAATCAACTTGCCTTGTGTGATTACGCTCTTTTCGGGACGAGGCGAGCGGCAAGCACGCGGCGTCGCGCCTGGATGGCTCACCTGGTCATTATCCTCTACCGTGTGAGGCCGTCTGGGGCGCGGGCGGCCCCTACCGACGCCGGGATGTACGTGATTGTGTTTGTTTATGTCTGTGTGAGTGTGTGTGTGTGCGTGCGTGCGTGTCCACCCCCACCTCGTCGCAGGCGAGACGGGGTGGAAAATTACGGCGAATAAGCGATGATGTGGATCGGAGCCGGGCGGGGCGGGTGGGGTGAGGTGAGTTGAGGTCGCGGAAGACAAGTTCAAGGTCTCCCCGCACAGTGGGTCAGAAGACCGTTCAGGCGGCCAAAATTCTTGACGCGTTTCGAGCTCCAGAGTCGCCAAGTGGGACTCGAATCGAACGTGTGACCCCACCAATGGATCGCTCTCCAAACGAGGGATCCATTGGTGGGGTCACACGCTCGGTTCGAGTCCCATTTAGCGACTCTGGAGCTCAAAACGTGTCTAGAATTTTTTCCGCCTCCACGGTCTTCTGACCCACTGTGCCCCGCCACGGCGCGGGGACCGGGGGCCGCGCGAGGGCCGGGCCGCGCGATTGGGGGGTTCGGCGCGAGGGAGGCCGAGACACGGTGCGGTGTGGCCCGCCGTGCGGCGAGGCCCTCCTCGCGACCCTTGTCGGCCGCGGCCCGTCAATTCATTAAACCGGCGGCGGCCAAGCCGCAGGCGGCCCTCTCTGCCTGCTCCCTGCCGGGCGCTGCCGGGCTGAGGCACACCCTTCTCCTTCCGAACGCAAACAGCGTTGTCGCTGCCGCGCGCTGCCTGTTGGCGTCGAGGGACTGACTGGAAGAGCCCTCCAGTTCGGGTGCGCCGTCCCGGCCGACCAGCGCGGCGCGGCGCGGCGCCACACAGTGGGCCAGAATACCGGTGCAGGCGACCTAAACTGTAGACGCGTTTTGAGCTCCAGAGTCGATAAATGTGACTCGAATCGAATACGTGTGACCCCACCAATGGATTGCTATCCAAACGAGGAATCCATTGGTGGGGTCACACGCTCTATTCGAGTCTCATTTAGCAACTCTGGAGCTCAAAACTCAGCGGTGTTCTGACCCACAGTGCGGTGGCCTGTGCTGGGATGCGTTTAGGCCGCACTCGGCCTGTGCGCGGCCGGCCTCTTTTCTCTCGTTTCAGAAGATCGCTGGCGCCAGCACCAGGTGCCCGGCACTACTTCTGCGTGCGCGGCGCGGACACGGTGGCGCCGCTAAGAACGCTTTAATCTAATCGGGGCGGCCGGGCGAGTACGTACGTACGCCCGTTTAAATCCCCGTGCTCGGCGCGCATCGCTTTGCGCGCCGCGGCGCGCGTGACGAGCCGCGGCCGCGTCGATCCGCGTCACTCGGCGGCTCGCTTCGCTGGCCCGGCGCAGCCATTCAAGTGGCGAGCGTGATGCCCGGCGGAGCGCTGCCGCACAGAGAACAGAAGCTTATGTTCTCTGTGCGCTGCTGCGTGCGGGGTGCGGGACGCATTGGCAATACACACACACACACACACACAGAGAGAGAGAGAGAGAGAGAGAGAGAGAGAGAGAGAGAGAGAGAGAGAGAGAGAGAGAGAGAGAGAGAGAGAGAGAGAGAGAGAGAAAGAGAAGGGGAGGGGGCTTATCAGTGATAGGCCCGCGTCTACTGTGCACTGCTTTGGGCCGCGCGGGACGGGCAGTGGCGGGCAGCGCGGCGGCCCGGGCACGGGGCAGACAGATCCATGACCGACGTACACACATACACTTCTTCTCTCTCTCTCTCTCTCTCTCTCTCTCTCTCTCTCTCTCTCTCTCTCTCTCTCTCTCTCTCTCTCTCTCTCTCTCTCTCTCTCTCTCTCTCTCTCTCTCTCTCTCTCTCTCTCTCTCTCTCTCTCTCTCTCTCACACACATACACTCGTTTGGTCCCACAGTCCACCACTTTGTTGTTTTTGTTCTGCTTTAAAGCTGACGTCGTGTCGTCTCGTTTACCTGTCGAGTGCAAAGGTTTTCTTTTCTAGTGGAAACGTTTTCGGCGCCCGCGTGTTGGCTATCCTCCGCCTGGGAGTCTTCTTCATCGACGTGGTCGTCGTCGTCCGTTTTTCGTTGTCGGGGACGGTTGTTGTTTTGGACGATCGGTTCGTAATTTTGTGGGCTTTGGTGAGGAGATACGATCTGATGTGCCGCTCTGCGGTCGGCTCTGGGGGCCGCCGCTGCCGCTCGCCGCCGCTGCACCCGGGCCGCCGCCGCCGCCGCCGGGCCTCGTAACGGACCCGCTGAACGCGCGGAGGGAATCGGTGTCGCTCTCTTTGTTATTCGTCGTCGTCGCGTTCCGCCGCGGATCAGAGGAGGCTGGCTCATGGAAAATTTGTAGCGCGGCAGATGGAAGACGCGAGCGGCGGCGCGGGGATTCGAACCCGTGGCCGCCGCGAGGCGCTTATCGGCTCGACACGGCGCGGAATGCGGGCCGTCCGTCGCACTGTAACAACAGGTCGTGCACCGAGCAGCGCACTAGCGCCAAGTTTAGCCGAGGCCGCCGCTCCGCGTGTGCGCGTGTTGCTATGCCTCTGCAGGCTAATTCGGAGGAGCGGGCGGAATGCACGCCGACTGGACTCCCCGCTATCTCTCTGTCTCTGTCTGTCCCTCTCTTTCTCTCTCTCCTCTCTCTCTCTCTTTCTCTCTCTCCTCTCTCTCTCTCTCTCTCTCTCTCTCTCTCTCTCTCTCTCTCTCTCTCTCTCTCTCTCTCTCTCTCTCTCTCTCTGTCTCTCTCTCTGCCGGCGCCGGGTGGCGATGGCTCCAGCTGGACCGTCCCGCCAGCGGTTCCTATCGTCTCGCATGGCTCCGGCGGCGCGGACCGAGATGGCACTGACGTCGTCGATGTCGTCTCCGGTGCGATGGCGGACGCGGCGAAAGCCTTTTCCGGCGCCGCGCGGAGAACGACACACGTGTTTTTTTTTTTTTTTTTTTTTTTTTTTTTTTTTTTTTTTTTTTTTTTTGCGCGTTTGCAAGGTTGGTTTCGAGTGACGCTGTTGGTGGCCGAGCGGGGAGGTCGCCCGAAGCAGTCACCGACCCCGTCGTCCTTCGTCCTTGCTCGTTGCAGTGCGAGGCCAAAGTTGCAAATCGGGATGCCGCGGCGGCCGCAGCTTGTCTTTGTCCGCGTTCCCGCGGCCGGCGCTGGCGGGGAGCCACGCTGTGCTAAATATAGTGGATGGAGGCCTTGCTGGCGACTGCACTCTCGGCCGCCTGGAGACGCGGAGGGACGCTGGACCGGCGTGCCGCGCGCCGGGGACGTTGACGTGGGGCCGTCCGCCTTCCCAGAAGTTCGCGCCGCGCGCCGCCGCCTACATGTTTTTATTTATGGCAGCCTGCCTGTGTGTGTGTGTGTGCGCGCGCGCGCCTCGCTCTCCACGAACTCATTATTCCATCGCGCTGCTGAATCATTTGTCACCGCTCGTCCGATGCGGAGCCGCGGACGCCGCGCCTGCCGCCATTTTCACGCGGGGATTGCTTTGAACACAGACACCGCGTCGATTCAAGTGTGTTCAACCGACGTTTCGAACAGTCGGACCGCCGTCGACTGGAGAACGGTTCCGAACACTACGCTTCGTCGCTCTGTCTCTCTCGCACCCACACACTTCCAAGACGCGCCCCATGAGAGCGAGAGAGACGGGTAGCATTGAGTCGCAGGTGACCTTTATCGGTTGTACTCTTTCAGCGCGCTTAATGCATAAAACTAGCAGTTTATAGACGCGCTTAATCGTTTATGTAAAAAGGTGTCTGTTTCCCCTCTGCATGTGGCGCGCCACGATTCAAATTTTAAGGACGAGTGGTGGTGCCTCTCTGTGTGTGTGTGTGTGTGTGTGTGTGTGTGTGTGTGTGTGTCAGTCAGCTGCGCTCCGTTTGTTTCCCTTGTTATTTTTCCGATGAGAGCCTCTCTATTTTTACGCGTTATTTCGAGCCACATGTGTGTGGGGGCGCGCCCCGCGCTCTGTAGGGACAACTACTTTTAGACGGCAGCAGTAAAGGGCGGCGGGTGTGTACGCCTACGCGCGCGCGAAAAACGATTCATTAATTCAAACAGAATCCCCCTAAACCATACTAAGAAATATTTTCTAAATTTAAAGGAAGGGTTTTTTTTTTGTCGCTGTTTGTTTGGTTGTTCGTTGATCCCGCGTCCGGGCTGGCGGGGCTGGCGAGGCCGGCTCCGGCCCGCCTGGAGTTTGCCCGCTGGAGTGGCCTGGAGTCAAACTGCAGCGGCGGTTTCCTCCCCGATAAGTCCCCGTTAGGCCTACAGCCTCAGTTTGGGCGCGGCCCCCTCCCCCCTCCCCTATCGGCCCGGCCGGCGTGGCGCGTCACGGCTGATAACGTTGTGAAACGGACAACGCGATAAAGCTGGTTTGCATGGAGGTGCTGCCCACACGCCTCTTTCTGCCGCATCGGTTTTTGATGCACGCCACGCCGAAATGCACGCGCTGTCTGCGCGACGGACGGCCTTTTTGTTTGTCCGTTCGAGTAAGGTTATTTTATTTTCCTGGTTTATTTTTAAGCCTCCTCTCTGCGACGGCGGCATGCCGCGATGTCGTGCGCAGCGCGCGCGTGCCCGTGTGTGTGTGTGTGTGTGTGTGTGTGTGTGTGTGTGTGTGTGTGTGTTTGTGAGTGTGTGCTGCGGTGAAACCGGCGCTTTTGCTTTCATCAGAAAGCTATATTTGAGAACAGAACAGACCAGACTACGCAACGCTAGCCAACAGGCCTGCAGAGCACTCGAAAAAAATAGAAGAAATCTGGATGATCCTTTGTGTTTTGGGTGAACGCGCGGTGAGTCCGCATCGGTTCGGAAACATGTTGACGATAATGTTTGGCCATGCGTCCAAGACGCCGGTTACTCCCCTCTTTCCCCCTCCCCAACCAGTTTCCGGCCCCCCTCTCTTTTTTCCTCTCGACTACTGAGTGCGCCACGCGTTTTTTGGGAGCGTGATTCACGTTAAAAATAGCCCACGCGATTCTGGGAATGGAATGGTCTCGTCGACTTGGGCAATGTTGTGACGCGGGGGCCGCGAGGGCCGAGGCGGCCGGCGTCTTTATCACTGCTGCCATCCGACCACCCCGCGTCCCCGTGGCCCGCCCCGCCCCGCCACGCCCCGCCACGCCCCGCCACGCCACGCCACGCCCCGCCCCGCGTCATCACCTTCCCGCGTTACACCTGTTGCCCGTGACGTCACGCCACGCACCCTGGCCCTGGCAGGGCGCCCGCCGGCGGCGCCGTCGAGTGCGTGGGTCGCGGGTTCGACTCCTCGCGCCGCCGGAGACGACGACGGCGTTTCGGCGGCGACCGCTCTTGGCGTACTCGGTGTTGGACCAGGTCAGGGAGGCTGCAGCACGCGCGTGCCGTGTGTGCGCCTCGAGGGGCCGCGAGCGTGGCCGAGGCCAGTGGCGTAGGCAGCGCGCCCGTGTGTGCGCCTCGAGGGGCCGCGAGCGTGGCCGAGGCCAGTGGCGTAGGCAGCGCGCCCGTGTGTGCGCCTCGAGGGGCCGCGAGCGTGGCCGAGGCCAGTGGCGTAGGCAGCGCGCCCGTGTGTGCGCCTCGAGGGCCGCGAGCGTGGCCGAGGCCAGTGGCGTAGGCAGCGCGCCCGTGTGTGCGCCTCGAGGGGCCGCGAGCGTGGCCGAGGCCAGTGGCGTAGGCAGCGCGCCCGTGTGTGCGCCTCGAGGGGCCGCGAGCGTGGCCGAGGCCAGTGGCGTAGGCAGCGCGCCCGTGTGTGCGCCTCGAGGGGCCGCGAGCGTGGCCGAGGCCAGTGGCGTAGGCAGCGCGCCCGTGTGTGCGCCTCGAGGGCCGCGAGCGTGGCCGAGGCCAGTGGCGTAGGCAGCGCGCCCGTGTGTGCGCCTCGAGGGGCCGCGAGCGTGGCCGAGGCCAGTGGCGTAGGCAGCGCGCCCGTGTGTGCGCCTCGAGGGGCCGCGAGCGTGGCCGAGGCCAGTGGCGTAGGCAGCGCGCCCGTGTGTGCGCCTCGAGGGGCCGCGAGCGTGGCCGAGGCCAGTGGCGTAGGCAGCGCGCCCGTGTGTGCGCCTCGAGGGGCCGCGAGCGTGGCCGAGGCCAGTGGCGTAGGCAGCGCGCCCGTGTGTGCGCCTCGAGGGGCCGCGAGCGTGGCCGAGGCCAGTGGCGTAGGCAGCGCGCCCGGCGAGCGCGCGCTCTGCGCCCTGCAGCCTCAGCCGCCGCTTTGTTTTGGTCCCTGAAATAGAGTTGGTCCTGTTTCCACACCTATTCATAGACCGCCCCGCCCCGCCCCGCCTCGCCCCGCGCCGCGCCGCCCCGGCGGTGGTCCAAGGGCCGCGGAGAGGGCGGGCACTGCGCGGTACTGGACGAGGTGCTGGTTGGCGTGGCGGTTGGTGTGGTGCGGGCTGCTATTTTTGCGAGGCGCCTCCCCTCCCCCGACAGCTCGGCGCCGCCGACATCTCCATCCATATTTATTTTGGTGCCATTTTGGGGCCCGTTCCACTCGACTCGGCCGCCGCGCGCCGCACATGCGGCTGGTTCCCGTGGGAACAGGGCCTTGTATCTGATTGGCCGCGGTGCGTCTCGTTGTTGCAGTTAGCCGCTGCTAGCCACCCTGTTCGGGCAGCCCAGCCCGCGCCCCGACGGGCACCGGCGTCACGGTGATGGCCCCGGCGATGCCCCAGCGATGCATCACCACGAGCAGATAGTAGGTGAGTCCCAGAGTCGCAGGGCCGGCCGGCCGGCTGAAGGCATAGCCTCACCCGCACTGATAAGAGCAGCCAAGAATAGCCGCGATCGGGGCGGCCTGCAGTGGCGCATCAGGCGGCCCCGGACAGAGGGGCACCCCACGCCCCACTGCCGCCAGTGATGGCTCCCACGCGGGGATGTGGGGGCCTCCAGCTCCGCGCTCTGTCTCTCTCGCTCTCGCAGGGTGCCTTTGCGAGAGAGACAGCGACGAAACGCTGTGCGTCGTTGCTCAGCTGGTCCTCTCTTCTTTGGCGGCGTGCGTCGTTACCCAGCCTGGAGAAGACCCCCGTGTGTGGGTGTGGCCCCGGGAGGGGGAGGGGGAGGGGGTCGCCAGCAAACTGCGCACTACGCCGCCGCTGCGCTGGAGCCAGCCTTGGGCCCTGGGGCCTTGTGGCGGAGGCGGGGCGGCGAAGGGAGGCCGCGTCTATTTTTAGCCAACCTGTTAGCCGGCCTGCTTGGCCTGCTCGATGCGCCGAGGCGGGCTGGCGGGCTGGCGGCGGGCTGGCTTCTGGGCTGGCTGGCTGGCTGGCGGGCTGGCTGGCGGGCTGGCGCTTCGCACCGGCAGACTCGTCGACGACGCTGCTTAGCGCCGTGTGCTACGCTCCCCTGCACGCTGCACTTGGAAATGGGTCACTCGGGGCGGCTCGGCGGCCCCACGACGCTGCCCTACCCCCAAGCCCCCCCCCCCCCCCCCGGGCCGCCGCCGCCCCGCCTCGCGGTGCACGTGGATCGCGGTGCGCGTCTCAGACGGCGGCAAATACCGAGATAACCGCTGTTTAAATACTACCGTTATCGCGTGCCGTGCCGCCCGGGTGAGCGCCCGGCCTGGCGAGGGTAGGCCGCCCGCCGACAGGGGTGCGGCCGGGCTGCCTGCCGCCACGGCGCTCTGGCGCGCCGAGGGCCTGCCTGCTTCCCCATTGGTGGACCCCGAGTGGGCCGCAATCGGTGCGCGTTGCCGGCCGCGGAGCGCGTGCAGTGTGGGAAAGGAAACGCCGCCGCGGGCCGCGAGCCAAAGGTTGTTCTTCGGGCTGCAGACCGGCCGCGCCGATGGACTTGTTGTCGTCGGCCGCACGTGGCGCTGCACGTGGCGGCGCTGCTGCACGGGGCGCGGCACGGGCACGGTGGGCCGCCGTGGGAATGGCGGTGCGCCCGGGGGGGGGGGGAGGTGGGTGGCGGCTAGTTTTTTTTTCCGCGCGGCGTTTGGTCGTGCGCCGCGGCTGGGTTCGGGCGGCACGGGCCGCGGGGACGGTGGGGACGGCGGGGACCGCACCGGGGCGCTTTCGGCCCGGCCGCGGTCGCGTGACACGCGCCAGATAAAACTATCGATTGTGTAGTTGTTGAAACCGGAGTGGTATAACGACTGCTTCTGTTTGTTCCAGGAGCTGTGTCGGAACGTGCAGGTGAGCATCACAGCGTGACGCCATGACGCCCGGGCTGATGCTGGGCCGATGTGGCGGGGCGTTTGCTCAGCGCTAGCGTCGCTTCGGTCTCTCTCTGGCGCCTCTTGTCAGAGGTTGGGTCGGACTCCGCTGCACAGTGGGTCAGAAGGCCGTTGAAGCGGTCAAAATTCTAGACGCGTTTTGAGCTCCAGAGTCGCTTGATGGGACTCGAACCGAACGTGTGACCCCACCAATGGATTGCTCTCCAAACGAGGAATCCATTGGTGGGGTCACACGTTCGATTCGAGTCCCATTCAGCGACTCTGGAGCTCAAAACGCGTCTAAAGTTTTGGCCGCCCCAACGGTCTTCTGACCCACTGTGCGCTGCCCCTCGCTGTGCGGGCCTCGACACGCCGTGACCCAGTGGCGGTTGTTGTTTCCTCGTCGTGGCCGGGGCAGGGGGAGGGAGGGAGGGACAGAACATGAACATGATCGGCCAGACCGAGCGACGAAGCGATTCCTCGCAATCGGCCGACAGATTCGGCCGGATGACCAGGGGATGCCACGTGACGCGCGGTGCGGCGCGGTGCGGCGAGGTGGTCGATGTAGTCGATGAGGAGGCAGCGCGCGGGCCGCACGCCGCAGCGCGTCGTCTGCCTTATCGCCGCCGTATCTCTGAGAGGCGGCCCGATAGTGGGGTTTCTTTTTGATCGGTTCGAGGACGCGTATTTCGGAGTTTGTTGTTGTCGTAACTCTGGATGGTGACGGCGGCGCTCTGCCGCCGCCCCCCCCCCCCCCACCCGGACGGGAGCGGGTGGCGCGGAGGACAGAAATAGAACCGAGCCGGGGCTCCGGCCCTGCCCTCCAGAGCCCGGAGTTGTAGACGCGGGCCCCGCGCGTGTCCTCCCACTCCACTCTCCCGCCGCGAGGCAAGGCCCGGCCGGGCCTGTGCTGCGCGCCGCGCACCTCCGGCCGCAATAGCAAACGTAGAGTCAGCGCTCTGTGCGCCGCTTGACTTGCGCGCCGAGGCCGCCGGCCGGCTCCCTGGCGACGTCGGCGCGCAAGTGAAGCCGCGGCGCTAACGTCGAACCCGTCAAGTCCTCCGTTGCCACCCACCTGACCCCCCCCCCCCCCTCACCCCGACACTGGTGGGCTTGGTAGGGAGGGGGCACGAATTGCGCTGGGGAAGGGGGGCCCCACAGTGACTGGGCGTTATTACGCCGGCTAAAAATAGACGCCCCTCTCCGTCTTTCTCTCTCGCTCTGTCGCTCCCTCTCTCTCGTCGTTCTGGAACGTGTGGCGCTGATGGCCAGTGATGCGGAGTGACGTCACACCACGGCCACTGAGTCGGGATGGCAATGGTCCGCCCGGGCATCGACTCGCCGCGCTCAGCGGGAATCAGGTCAGCGCTTTTGCCTATCTGCCGCCTTGCGGAAGGGCCAGCAGCGGCGTATGTTACTCATTCTGGAGGAGCCGCCTCGTCGCTCTGTTGGAATAATGGCTCGGCAGCGCCCGTGTGTGGCCCCAACTTGGTGGCCCCAACTTGGTGGCCCCAACTTGGTGGCCCCAACTTGGTGGCCCCAACTTGGTGGCCCCAACTTGGTGGCCCCAACTTGGTGGCCCCAACTTGGTGGCCCCAACTTGGTGGCCCCAACTGCACTGCACTGAGAGATTTGTTTCACATCTGGACCTAACTTTAGTGCCAGTGTTAAGGTTGGACGGATGAAACACATTTTGATTCCGGACACCAAAGTTTGGGTTCCAGGCATCAAAATTTTCCGTTTCAGCGTTTAAAAGTTTGGTGCCTGGAACCGAAAATTTTAGTGATTGTGTTAAGGTTGGACGGATGAAACACATTTTGATTCTGGAGACCAAAGTTTTCGTTGATGATGTGAAACAAGATCTTTCAGTGTGTGTCCACCAAAAACTGAGCTTAACAAGAACGAGGTATATACAGAAAATCGACTATTGGACTGGGAAATGAGTACTGCTACCGGTGGTGATGCCAACTTCGGGAGCATGTCTTCCGCCCTTGGAAGAGCATTTTTTCTGCCCAGAGCGGTTCTTCTTTATTTTCTGTATCCACACCTCGTTCTTGTTATGCGCAGTGAGGGCTCTGTATCCACGCCTCGTTCTTGTTAAGCGCAGTGAGGGCTCTGTATCCACGCCTCGTTCTTGTTAAGCGCAGTGAGGGCTCTGTATCCACACCTCGTTCTTGTTAAGCGCAGTGAGGGCATTCGCGAGCCGCGTCGTTCGTCGCCGCGGCGCTGACCTGCAACACACTGCCGCGGGCTCGCCGAGCGTGTTGTTGTCACCCCCTCCCCCTCCCCCTGCCTCTGGATCCGCGCTGCGCGGCCGAGTCCTGTCCAGCGGCGCGGCTCGGCGGCGCGGCGTGTATCCGCAGCGATCCGGTTCTTGTTACTCCAATTGGCCCGGCCGTGCCGCCGTGCCTGCGGGCACGCCCAGGGCACGCCGCCGCGGGCCGCGGTCAGGCAGCCGGTTATACCCGCTTCTGTTTCGGGAAAAGGGCGGAATGGGACTGCTGCGGTCGTTTGACGCGCGACTTCGCTCCCTTTCCCTGCCGCAGTTCGTGCCCGGCTGGAACGCAGTGGTGTTGCTGGACTCCAAAAAAAAAAAAAAAAAAAATACCTCTACAAACTGAAGTGTGTACTCAATGTGCATCTACAGGTGCATACCTACAAGTACACATCCACACTACAGATGCGTACTTGACTGAGTACACATCTACAGATGCATACTTGGCTGATTACACACCTACTGATGCATACGTTGTAGGTGTGTACTCGGCTAAGTATGCATCTGTAGATGCATACTTGTAGGTATGCACCTGTAGATGCATACTGTATACACACTTCAGTTTGTAGAGAAGGAGGGAGTCATGTCGCACTTTTTGTCTACTTACAGGCGGATTGTACGGCAAATTGCCTACATTTAGGCGTTTTATTAAGGGCAAAAAGGGGGGGGGGGGGGTTCATGACCCCCGCGGGCTTGGGTGTCCCTTCCCACCGCGAGGGGTGGCGGCACGTCGTCGCACAGTGGCGCGTAGTTCGGCGATCCCGAAACACGAATACCGTCGCCAATCCATCTCCCGGCCCGGGCCCGGTCGGCCATCCCACTCCACGGCCTCGAGGATGACCCGTTCATCCTTGGCGCAAGACACCTATTGAGCCGCCGTCTTGGAGGAGGGCGGCGGTGCGCTGCGGGGTCCTGTGGCTGTGGCCGGTCGCACCGGCCGAGGCCACCGTGGCCACTGTGGCCCACTGTGAAGCAGGCCGTGCGTTGCTCCGCTTCGCAATGCACGACCGCGGCGTTGGTCCTGCACCCTGCACGTGGCGCGCGCGGTCTCCACGTCTCCACCTTGCCGCCTCGCGCGCCACAGCGCAACAGCGCGGCTCGGCGTAAAAATACGAGGCGACTAAAATTGCACAGCGGCGGGGGCGGGGCCGGCCGGCCAGTTCCGCGGGTGACAAAGTCGTATTGTTTTGGCTCCGCGCTCCGCCACGACGGCCGAGGCCGCCACGCCGCCGCCGGCCGCCACCATCACCGCGCCGACGGCGGCACGCCAGCACGCCAGCCAGGCTGCGATGATGAACTGTCAAAGGGCGACAAGGCCGCAACTCTGGCGCCGCCCTGCGGCAGTTACGTCCGCGACCCGCGACGCCGTGTTCGCCGTGTACGTCCGCCGACATTGTCGCCGCCCGCATATTTTGCGCGTTGCTCAATCGGCCCGCGCGTGGCCGGGCCGGGGTGTGAGAAAACACGCGGCCCGGCCCGGCGTGGCCACCGACCGGCCCGTCGCACAGTGGGCCGGTCAAAATACCGGACGGGTTTCGAGCTCCGGAGTCGCTAAATGGAACTCGAACCGACCGTGTGACCCCACCAATGGAATCCTCCGTTGGTGGGGTCACACGTTCGGTTCGAGCCCCATATAGCGACTCTGGAGCTCAAAATGCGTCCGGGATTTGGACCGCCTCGCCCACTGTACCTCGCAGAAAAATGACTGACCGCTCGGGCTCTTCTCGCTTCCGCTCCAACTATTCGTGTGTGTGTGTGTGTGTGTGTGTGTGTGTGTGTGTGTGTGTGTGACTCTTTCGTTTTCGTGCGCGTCGGCGTGTCAGCACGGCGTTGTGTGAATCGAGAAGATCCGAGTGGCCTGACCTAACCTTTTCCACCTCTCCAGCCCCAAAGTCCCGTGAGGCCGCCGCGGTGCGCCTGCGTCATTCGTCATTGGGGGCTGCGGGGGCTGCGGGGGCCCCGGGTCCACCCCGACCCGACACCCACCCCGCGGTCGGCGGGGAGCACGATTGTATAACCGGGTGACGTCTGGCGGGGGGTGACGCGCGCTCAGCAGGGCTGTGCTGCTCGCCGTGCTGGCGGGCCTTCCGCGTCAGTGGCGTGGGGCGGCGGGGGCGGCGGGGGCGGCAGGCGGCCGCGGGGCGCGATAGGTGCCCTTCCTCCCCGTCCGACACGGCGCTGCTGGGTCACGCCCTGCATGCTAATTGTGTGACGGGAATAGACCGGGCCGCGATGCATGCGGCCCCAGGCCGGCCCGGGCCCGCGGCCTGTGTGTATCGCAAGCCGTGCCGCGCCTGCTGCTTCCGTCTCCGCCCCGCCCCACCCCGCCCCGCCCCGCCACGCCACGCCACGCCACGCCACGCCTTTTGGCGACGCCCGGCGACCTCCGCCTCGCCACGACGACGAACTTGCCCTGCTTGGGGCGCAAGTGGGGCACTAACCCGAAGGGCAGAGTCAGCGACCTCGTTCCCCGTGCCTGCCTGCGTTCCTCCCTCACCGTGTGAAGACGAACGAGGCTACAACGAGTCCCACCAAGCCTGCGCGCCGCGCGGGGCACTCACTCTAGACAACGCTAGTGTAGACCCGGCATAGCCGGTGTGGTGCAGTGTGTGTGTGTGGGGGGGGGGGGGGTCCCGTCACCGCGACGCATGATCCGCATGATGCATGGTCCGGCGCCTGGCTCTGCTCCGCACCCCTTGGCGCCTTGGCGTCGCGGCCTTGAAGCCCGCCGCCGGGGCCCTGGCGCCCCTGGCGGGGTCGACGCCGGCAGCCGTTACTCAGGGGGGTTCCCCACGCGTTGGCTGGCCGGCGCGTGTGCTCCTCGACGACGGCGCTCTGCGAAATCTTGTTTCACATCGCAACGAAAACTTTGGTCTCCGGGACCAAAATGTGTTTCATCCGTCCAACCTTAACACAATCACTAAATTTTCGGTTCCAGGCATCAAAATTTTAAACGCTGAAACGGAAAATTGGTGCTCAAAATTTGGTGTCCGGGACCAAAATGTGTCTCATCTTTGCACTAAACTTTTCGTCCCTGATGTGAAACAAATCTCTCAGTGCGGTCCCCTTACAGCGTCCCCGTCCAAGACCCCCCTCCTCCATCTGAGGCCGCAGGACCAGTTTACGGGAAAACGATGCGATAGCCGGAATAATGTGGGCAACCTCTGTCCGCTCCGCGCTCCGCCCCCCAGCCCCCGCTCACTGCTTATCTGCTCGTGTTTGGTTAGGTCGGTGCAGCGGCGCTCGAAATAGACTATACTACCGGGGCTGCGTGGCTCTGGACAGGGCGCGTTGCGGCGCGTCGCGGTGCAGCCCCGTCTGGTGGCCTAGTGGTGCTGCGGTGGCCCCCCCCCCCCCACCCGCCCCGCGCGCCCTGCACCGACAGTCGTTGACTCGGCGGTGGTGGGTTAAAAATACGCAGGGCAGGGCAATGGTGTGGGTGAAGGTCGTGGCGCCACGCTGCGGCCCGCGGCTCCATCCATCCACCCACCTCGGCGACGACGGCGTGGTGCCCGTGGTGGTGCCGGCCGCGCGCCGAGCAGGCCGCCGCACAGCACTGTGGGCCAGAAGACCGTTGAGGCGGCCAAACCCTAGACGCGCTTTGGAGCTCCAGCGTCGCTGAATGAGACTCGAATCGAACGTGTGGCCCCACTAATGGATTGCTCTCCAAACGAGGTATCCATCGGTGGGGTCACACGTTCGATTCGAGTCCCATTTAGCGACTCTATGGAGCTCGAAACGCGTCCGGGATTTGGACCGCCTCAATACAGTGCTGTGGCCCACTGTGAGGTCGTGAGGTGCGGCGCGCATGATCCGGATAGTCGCCGGCCGGCCCTGGGAAGTGGTCCAGCCGCGGCGAGAAGGGCGCGCCCTCATTGGGGCCACCTTGAAGGGCCACCTTGAAGGCCGGCCGCTCGCCGCCGCTCGCGACCTACAAGTCAGTCGCCTGCTGGCGGGCTGGGACGCCTGCCGCTGCGCTTGTCGTTTTGGCGGGATATTTTGAAACGGGGTGACGACAAGCGGAGTGTCGTCGGGGAAGTCCAAGTCCCCACCGCCCGACCCGACCCCGGTCGGCGGAAAAGTGGCAACGCGGCGGGGAAAGGCACCGCCTCGCCGCCCTGCCCTGACTGCTCTTGGTGGAGGCGGCGGTGCGACCATGAGGAAGGACAGGACCATCTACGTGGAGGAGCAACGGGCGCCTGTCATGGCGGAGCTATCTAGAAGATGCTAGAGAGAGAGGGAGCGAGAATGGGTTACACTCTCAGCGCGCTACTGACTGTTTGGGTCAATTTGTCTATAGTTATCCAAGTAATTTGTGCAACCATGATACGTACTTTCCGTTTCTTGAGGAACTTCTTATGAATTGTTAAGTACTGAAAATTTGGTTTTGTTAATAATTTTACTAAGCGAATTGGTCATACTTAGTTAAAAATACTAAATATTATGCTTGCTTCAGTAACGCGCTGAGGGTGTAGGCTGTTTGTCCAAATATGAATATTTCGAACCAAAAAGATCATCTTGAAAATCGCTCATACCAAACATAATGGGTTATGCCTTTTTACTCGACCAAAATTGCTCTTCATTTGGCGGAGAAGGTGTAAATAGTTTGCAAACTATGTCTGTCTCTCTCTAGCATTTTCTCGATAGCTCCGGACAAGCTTATTTACCTCTTTCTTTAGATTTTAGCGATTATATCGGGAAAAATAACATCTAACTGGCTTTCCTTAGTCCTTCTGAAGGCCGAAGACGTCACAAATGTAGGTCTAGAGCAAATAATTTCGGAGCAGTAGGTGTATAAATACATAAGCTTGCGCTAGCCGTCGCTACTCCACGTAAATGGTCCTTCTTCGTGGTGCGACACGACGACACGCCGCGATAGGGCGACAGGAATAAACGCCGAGAAGCCCGGCTTATTGATAAGGCAAGTGAAGCCGGCCGGGGCGGGGGCCACAGAGAACTTATGTTCTCTGTGGCGGGGGCTAGTGCCGAGGGCAGAGGGCAGAGGGCGTGCTAGGGCGGCGCGCGGCGTGCATCCCTTCCCTTCCCTCGGTGCTGCGGAGCTGCGAGGCGAGGCCCCGCCGAAGTGAGACAAGAAGATCGCGCGGGAAAAAAAAAAAAATAGCAGACCGGTCCATCGCGAAGCGGAAGTTTATAAATAGTCAGTCGTGCTTGCCCCACGTGCCCCCTGGCACGCGCGACCCGTCTGCCTCGTGCTGCCGTGTGATGTGGTGGGCTGCACGGCCAGGACCACCTGGACTGGTCGGCCGGCCGCACCACCGCCGCCTACCGCATCGCAGTCCTGGCGCTGCACCGCTGCAGGCTGGATCGCTCGCCTGGATCTCCGGCGTCCTCAAGGATGTTGTATTTCTCATATGAGAAATACAACATCCTCGGGCGTCCTGCGAGTGCGGCAGGGACAGAGCGTGCTGGCTGCGGGGCCGGACGGCCCTCCACGTGCAGGCCAACGACACCACGCGCGCCTCCGAGGGTCGCAACACAAAGGCCGCGAGGGCACGCCATCACACAGTGGAACAGCCAGAAGACCGGCGCAGGCGGCCAAAGCTCTAGACGCGTTTTCAGCGCGAGAGCCGCTAAATTATGGGACTCGAACCCAACGTGCGACACCACCAATGGATAGCTCTCCGAACGAGGAGTCCACTGATGGGGTCACACGTTCGGTTCGAGACCCATTTTAGCGACTCTGGAGCTCAAGACGCGTCTAGAGTTTAGGCCGCCTGCGCCGGGCTTCTGGCCCACTGTGCGGCAGGGCCGGGCAGGAAGGGCAGGGTCGAGGGCGCCGGCCGGGTTTGGCGGTGGATTAGCGCGCCCGGGACTAGGACTACTTGGGACCAGCAGTCGAGTGCAGGTGATATTTCCCGCGGTAAAAATAGTCCGGTAACCTTGCTCGGCGCGGCGCGGCGCGGCCGGGGAGGGGCTTAGCGGTCGGGGCCCCGCAGCGCGGGGGGAGGGGCGGGGAGGGCGCCCGCCTTGCCGTCCTTGCCGGAGTGTGCCAAAAGATAATAAAGGAGGAGAAAAATAAAATTTGTTGCCGTTGCGTCCGGGGCCGGGGTTCGAGAGCAGCGCCTGCTGCAGTGGCGCGGGCTTGCCGGGGTTCGACGCGGCGGGCGGGAAGAGCGGTCGCGAGCCGCAGACTGGTAATGATTTCGTCGTCGTCCACCTGCGGCGTGCCGACGGCGTGCCGACGGCGCCCTGACCACTGCCGAACGGGCTGCGGTGGTGGTGGCGGCCCCTGCAGATTGATTCGGCTATTTTTCTCTCCCTCGTGCTGATGGCCCGCCCCCCGCAGGTGCGAGAGAGATAAAGCGACGGCTGCGCGAAATCAGTCTGCCGGTAGCGGCGATAGCGTGGTGGGCCACTGCCGCCGGGGGCGTTTATTTCGGGCCACGCGAGTCGGGCCGCGACGGGCATTAAATGGAGTTGAAGTCGGTTGCCAGGGCCGGGCGCGGCGCGGCGGCGTTCTGCGCGGACAAAGTCCAAAAGCACTATACTGCCACCATGCCACTGCGCGCCGCGCCGGCCGAAGGATCCTTAAGGTTGCGCGACGCACAGTGGGTCAGAAGACCGTTGAGGCGGCCGAAATTCTGGACGCGCTTTGAGCTCCAGAGTCGCTAAAATGGACTCGAATCGAACGCGTGACCCCACCTATGGATTCCTCGTTTGGAGAGCAATCCATTGGTGGGGTCACACGTTCGGTTCGAGTCCCATCAAGCGACTCTGGAGCTCAAAACGCGTGTAGAATTTTGGCCGCCGCGACGGTCTTCTGACCCACTGTGCGACGCCGTGGCTGCGCGTGTCTTCGGCGGATCACGCTGGGGAGAATGCGGCGTGTCACGATCGCAACGCCCCGTCAGCTATCTTCACCTGGTCCTGCTTCGGGCCCGGTGGGCCCGGGGGCCCTGGGCGAGGCCCTGGGCGAGGCCCTGAGCCACCGGAGGACCGCTTGAGGCAGCGCGGCACCACGTTCGGTGCGTCGAGGACGACGCGGGCCAGCCGCTGCCCGTTTGTCAGGTGTAATGGGTGGCGTTGGTGGGGCCTCCTCCCCGATCACCCCGGTTACCCGACGTTCGGTACTGAATGGCGCCAACGCCGCCCACGCCGCCTCGCACCCCTCCTCCTAATTGTGTGCCGCCGACGACCCCTTCCCTCGCATCAGCCATCGAAGCTTTCCGGGAATTCCACCGCTTACTTGAGGGAGGGGGCCTTCCGTTCGCCTCCGTCGCGGCGTCCGCCTCGGCTGCCACCGCACAGTGGGTCAGAAGACCGTTGAGGCGGCCAAAATTCTAGACGCGTTTTGAGCTCCAGAGTCGCTAAATGGGACTCGACCGAAGCGTTTGACCCCACCAACGGAGTGCTCTCCGAACGAGGAACCCATTGGTTGGGTCACACGTTCGATTTGAGTTCCATATAAAGTATCGACTCTGGAGCTCCAAACGCGTCTAGAATCTTGGCCGCCTCAACGGTCCTCTGACCCACTGTGCGTTGTTTCCTGTTGGGTCTTGTTGGCGTGTTTGAATGCAAAGGCGTCGATGGCGGGTGGCTGGCCTAGGCTGGCCGGCAGAGCTGCGTGGCCGTGGCCTTGTAGGGCAGGGCCTTGTGGGGCAGCCGCAGCCCTGCCATTTGCGGATGCAGAGCATGCAGAGCCCCACAGGGCTGCACCATGGCTGCACGGTCACGGCACGGCCCCAGTCAGAGAACCTGCCTCGCTGTACGTGGAAATGGGGAATGGTCTGATGATGAGTCGCGTCCGTTTGTCTGTTCCAGAACTCGTGGGATCGTACCGCAGTGTAGAGATCTCACCAGTGTTCTCGCACCTGCCCCACAAAGGTAAGGTATTTGGAGTCGCTCCCCCCGGGGGAAGGCCCATTGACCTCGGTCTGCAGTGCGATTCCGCCTAACCAGTCCCGTCTCGTGTGCAGACATGACCCGTGAATCTCCCGTGGACAGTCCGTTGGTGGCCAGACGCCACGACCTCCACAATATGAACGAGAGTTTCCACCTCGATCCCGGGCTTCACGCCGAGGACTTCCAGCAGCAGATTCTCAAGGTGAGTCCAGCGGAGCCTCCTAGTGTCCTCGCCCTGTGAGTGACCGCTTCATATCGGCCCCCTTAATCCGAGCCTTAACATGGTTTTCTTGCAGTTGAAGAAGCACCAGCAGTTGCAGCAGCAGATACTTCTTCAGCATTACCAGCAACAGCAACAGTGTCTGGCCGAGCAGCACGAGCAGCAACTCCGCCACCACCTCAAGGTGAATTTTGTAAGCTCTTTCTCACCATTTGCCTTGGGACTGAGTCGAGCAGCAGGGTGCTGAAGGGTTGGAATGTGTTCCAGCAATGGGAGCAGCAAAAGCAGCTGGAGGAGCAACGAGAGAGAAGGGAAAAGGAACGCCTGGAGGCTTTGCGGAAAAAGGATAAACATGAGCAGAGTGCTGTTGCGTCTTCAGGGGTCAAAGAAAAGCTGCAGGTATTTTTTAAAATCATTTTAAACTTACTGTCTGGGGACATTTTGTTTTTGTTTTTGTTTTTATGATGTTTATCTTTTTCTTGTCTTTTAGATGTTCTTGCTGAATAAAAAGCAGCGGGAAGCCATGCCTAATGGTTCCTCACCAGGTCATCAACTTTCACCATCAACTTCAGCCTCTTCACTGGCACAACAAAGTCAACAGTCACCCAGCACAGTTGGGCAACCTTTCAGAAACTGGTAAGGTGCCCTTGCACTCTCGTCCCTTTGATACTTAACTTTGTTCATGTTTCTAAACCATTGTGATTTTCCAGGAGTGTTCTTCAGCCTCCTGCTCCTGGAGATCCTGGAAGTCTGAATGCAGGTGCAGGGCACAATGCTGTTCATCCATATCGTCTCAATCCTCTTGTTGCAAAATATGAAGAAGATTTTCCTCTCCGGAAGACAGGTAAGAAACCTGACGCATGGTTTTCTCTGTCGAAAAGAATTGCTGTGTGTGCTCATTGAATATGCATGGGATTTTCAATTTAATGATGCCAATTTTCTGGAGGGATAAAAGACATTTGGAATTTCAGTAGATTCTAACGTTACTTGTGTTGTGCTTTTTGTCTTGTGCTTTGTTATTAACTGATGCTCATGCATATTTTGAGTTGAATGTTGTGTAACATTATTTGTTAAGAAAACTTTTGTCTTACCTGAGGAAAACTTGTTCACACCACAATTTTGTGCCTGTGATAAAACTAATATTCATCATGAACATGCAAGATACCAAAATGTGAGCAGCTAGCTTACAACAGTATTTCTTTGTTTTTACTGTTATGATAATTTCTTTATCTATGTCTCCAATTTTATTTTTTTTGTATTTTTGGGGGGGATTAGCTGATGTAGATGTATTTCTGCGCTTCCCTTCCCACAAAATCGTTGTGTTTGCCTCAGCTCCCCGAACTCTAGAAAAAATTGTTGACTTTGCTCTATTGCTCCAATTGTTTGGTATCTTGCATTTGGTTTTGTGATGATTGCATTTGGATTGTGTCCGATGAATTTTTGCATTATTTAGTAGCTTATCTAACACATTGTATTGCGCTGTCCCCTCCTTCCCTACCTCCTAACTATCCCAGCCTCTGAACCTAATCTTCTCAAGGTTCGCCTGAAACAAAACATCCATCGCCGAGCAAACCCTCTGGCAGTAAGAAAAGATCGTCTTCAACGAGTTACCAAGAGGAGGTCACATCTAGCAAGTATGACAAGTTTGTTTTATCTACAATGCTTCTTTCAAAAAAAAATAAAAATTCTGATACTTACTACTATTAGAGTCCTATAGTGTCCTCAAACTACTATTTGCATGAGAGAAGTGAGTTTGGAAAGCAGATTGGGATATTAAATTTCTTTTTGTAACTTTCTGCAATTATTCCAATTTGTTGTGTCAATTACACATATTGTTTGTAAACCAAAGTAATCCTACACAATCTTTCTGAAATGACCTCTGTAATTGAAACATTTGTTCCAGTGGAAGTTAGTGGAAGTAACCCTGACTCAGGACCGAATTCTCCTCCAGGGTCTTGCAATCGTCAAGCTTCACCATCTGCAGGTGGTCGAAATACACCTATTCAGGAGGTAAGCACCTGTCACAGAATTATAGAAGTCCTACTCCATGTTGAAAGGCTGCTGTAATGTTTCCTTTCCATATATAAAATTATTTTTAAAAATATGTTTTTTTAGGAGAGTGAAAATATGACCTATGGCCAACTCATCGACAGCAATGTGCAGGGTAGTATGAGTGATCTCTCACTCTACAGCAGTCCGTCCTTGCCAAACATCTCCCTTGGACGTCCTCCTGCTCCCTCAAGCTCGAGGGTAAGGAAATTTGCGAGGTATTTCTGTGTTACAAACGATAAAATCCACTTTCTTTTATACTTCATGTGAGTATTTGTGCTTTTCTCAGGACGGAGGAAAGCTTGCCCCTGTCTCGGAAGCTGAAGTACGGGCCGCATTCTCTGCTCGACTTGGAATGCCATTGACCGGTCAAATCATGCCGGGCAATCTTCCATTTTATCCTACTCTTCCTGGTGAGCATTAAAAATTATCCCCATACTTTTGGTGATGTACTATTTATTTCACACCTCTGTCCCTATATTTTTTCCAGTGCTAGAAGCGGAGTATTCAAATCCAACTTCTCCAAGTTATATTCAAAAACAAATGCAGAGTCTAGAGCAGGCCCATGGGCCAGCGACTGTGGGCGCAGGCGCTCCAGTCATAGCTTCACCCTATCATCCTCCAATCACCGATTCACAGGTTTGTAGATCAATTTCAAAAATTTTGAATCCTGCTTCTGTTTTATATGCATTTTTATCAGTACTGAAAGGAGTATTTTTCCTTTTTTAAAGGTTGCCCATGCACGCCTTAATAAGCGTCCTCTTGGACGTACACAATCAGCCCCCCTACCACTTGGTCACCCTATGCTGACTGGTAGCGGACTTACAGTAGTGCAGCAGCATCCAAATTATGATGAGTACCTGATGCAAGAAAAACAGCATTCCTTACAACACAGCTTTTTAAAACAGGTTTGATTTCTCAAATGCCACAAGTCTTTTAAGATAAGATATTTATTGTTCCCTTTCAGTTGTTAACTCTTGACAATGAAATATTTTCTTTAGCAAATTCGTCAAACTGTGCTGACGCGTGCTAACAGCAGAGGACTTTCAACCAGCAGTAGTGGAGGGCAATTGGATGAGACTGATGAGAATGCTGAGGTGATTGATCTGACGGAACGAAGAAATGAAGACCATGAAATGTCAAAACAACAAAGAGAATTTCTTCAGCAACAGCGGGACCTGAGGATGAGACACCACACACTTAACATCAGTGAGGGTGTGTTTTAACACAATATTCCTTTTTTTTTCTTCTTGTAAATTCTAGGTTTAATCAGGTAAATACCACTTTCATTTCAGGTTCGGCATTTACACCTCGTTCTCATGTGGCTCGTCCATTGTCTCGAGCTCTTTCAAGTCCATTGGTGGCTCTAGGAACTACGGATGGTTCTGGGAGCATTTCACTTGGGGTGTCTAGTGCAGGCACTACACCTAAAGTTTCAAGGTATCATAATTTTGAGAAGAATGATGTTTCTTTTCCTCCATTTTACCAAAGACTTTTACCAAACTTTTTTAATTTTTCAGTGGTGTGCACCGGCTGACAACTGGTCTAGCATTTGATAACACAATGCTGAAGCATGCCTGTACCTGTGGGGATAACTCTTCGCATCCTGAACATAGTGGTAGACTTCAGAGTGTGTGGGCTCGCTTGTTGGAAACTGGTTTAGTTCAGCGCTGTGATAGGGTGAGGGCCAGAAAAGCCTCACTTGAGGAGCTCAAAGTTTGTCATAGTGAAGCTCATGCCCTGCTCTTTGGTGAGTGTCAGAAGCTTTTTTAAAACCCCTTATTTTGAGTATTTGCCTAAAACTAAATTAATTGTGTTTTCAACTGTCATTTTTGTGTCCAGGTACAAATCCTTTGAATCGTCAGAAGCTTGACATGACCAAACTGGCTCAGCTACCAATCAAGAGTTTTGTTCGCTTGCCTTGTGGTGGTGTAGGAGTTGACTCCGACACCACTTGGAATGAGCTACATACAGCACCTGCTGCACGCATGGCTGCTGGTTGTGTTATTGACCTTGCTTATAAGAGTAAGAATATTAATTTTAGTTCAACAATTTGATTATTTGCATGCTAAATAAGTATTTCACCCATACCTTCACTTCTCATCATAGCTGCAACTGGAGATATTAAGAATGGCTTTGCTGTGGTGCGACCTCCCGGCCATCACGCAGAACCGTCTCAAGCAATGGGCTTCTGTTTCTTCAATTCAGTAGCTATTGCTGCAAAACTAGTACAGCAAAATCTAAATTATCATCGTATTCTCATTGTAGACTGGGTATGTCATTTGAAACTGACTTGGTTCTGTTCAGAGGTTTGTAATTATTTCACTCTAATACTAAAAGATTTCTTCATTTAGGATGTTCATCATGGCAATGGAACTCAACAAATGTTCTATGATGATCCCCGGGTGCTGTACCTTTCAATCCATCGTCATGACGATGGAAATTTTTTCCCTGGAACTGGTGGCCCCACAGAGGTATGTAATGGTTTTCATACGTTCTCTTTGGACATGCTGTTTTAGTTGGTCATCAATGGATTACCCTTACGTGGTGTTCATTTGTTTTGAATTATGTGTTTCAGTGTGGTGAAGGAAAAGGGCAGGGCTTCAATGTTAATGTTGCTTGGTCTGGTGGAGTTAATCCCCCAATGGGAGATGCAGAGTACCTGGCAGCATTCCGCACCATTGTGATGCCAATTGCCAAGGTAAACTATACAATTTTCTTCATCACTGTATTTTCTTAGTTCCTACTTACTCGTTCCTAGTTTAAATCTTTTGTTTTTCAGGAGTATGGTCCCGAATTAATCCTTGTGTCAGCTGGCTTTGATGCAGCAATTGGCCACCCTCCTCCTCTAGGGGGCTACAAAGTGTCTCCTGCATGCTTTGGGTACATGACACACCAATTGCTCCCTCTTGCAGATGGCAAGGTATAGTCATACATAGCTGAATGATGGATATGGTATTACTTATTTATGAAACTTTTAATTTTACTTTTATTTTTTGTAGGTGGTCCTGTCTCTTGAGGGTGGTTATGATCTACCAGCCATATGTGACTCTGCTCAAGAATGTGTAAGAGCATTGTTAGGAGATGACACGTCCCCTTTGAGAGAAGAAGAGCTGCGGCGAGAGCCTTGCCAAAACGCAATTGATACTTTACAAAAGACCATCGCTATCCAACAACAACATTGGCCATGCCTCAAGCGCTTAGCCCATACTGTTTCATGTTCTGCATTGGAGGCGTCTCAGAAAGAAAGGGATGAAACCGAGACAGTCACTGCTATGGCCAGTTTGTCCATGCAACATCCAACCAACAGCATGCAGTATGTATTGCAAGCTCTGGATGTATGATAATTTTTTTTTAAAGCATGATTTCAGTATGTGAAGGTCTATTTTCTGCTTTTAGATCACCTGAGCATTCCCGCGAGACATCAGAGGAACCCATGGAACAAGATGAAGTGAAATAAACTTCTTTTCCTAGTTTTCTAGTTAAGATGTACCATTATGAAGAAGTTTTCCCTCTGCGATAACTGTCTTTGAGATTCCAAAAGCCGCCATGTATATTATGACAAATATTCTATGGGATAGATTAGATTATAGTACTCCAGATCATTCCCATGAAGAGGAAGTGTATGAAAGAAATGGTTCAAGAACTGTTGGGGTGTTTAGCAGGAACTTGCTTTCCTTATTGTAGATTGATCCAGGATCTCTTAGAATTCTCTCTTCAGTTTGCATGTTGTGAATTGTAAAAGGTGTTCAATATTGGGATAGAAACTCATAGCTACATTTGCTTTTGTTGCTCAAAAGTAGAGAAAGGAGTTTGATGTTACCTAAAGTGATTCTGTCATTAAATGCTACAAGAGAAAGTAGTACGTACATAATTTCTTCAACAAAAAAGTTTCATCTTGTATCAAGTGTTTATGACTCAGAAATAGATTTTATGCATATGTAACCAAGTTTCAGTGTAAAGGCTTTCGTTTGAAGAGGGTAACTCCACTATAACTTTTCCTACAGATATCTTTGGAGGTCTGTTCTTTGTACCAACTTCTATTCCATTTTGTGTTTGCTTTTTTCGAGCATCTAGAAAATTTGATAATAGTTGTACATAAAAGCCATGAATGAATGCACTTAGCTTCTTATTTATCATGTCTTACCCTCTCTATATTCTATTCATCTTTCTATTGAATTTTAACTTCTCACATAATCACATGTTGTGTATACTGTTTGCCTTTCAATTAGCACATGTTTGTTTAAACTAAATTTATGATTAATTTTGATTTGGCTCTGTACCTTTTAAAATTTTGCCTCACTTACACATCTGTAGGCAAAAAAAATTGTTTCCTTCTGAAAGCCTTTTTATCGAGTTTAATGTGGTTTTTGGCTATTGTGGTTTGTTGATTTCTGTGGTCTTAATATACATTTGCTCAAAGCTGTCATTATATTTTGGGTCATAGCCTTTGTTATACCAAACTTCTTTCTTCATTATTACTGTGTTATATTGATCAATTGTCAAAGTATCATTCCCTTTTATTTTATACATAAAACCCAGAGGTAGACACTTAGCAAGGTAAAGAAAGTCCATCGATGCTTGAATTCCAACCTGAAGCAAATGATGAGTTCATGTCTTTATAGTTAGGTATCCCGCTGGACCAATCTCATGCAAGTGCACTGGGTATTTTTATTTTATTGATTTGTAAATATGCATAAGATTTTTTTTTTTTTTAAAGAAAGGTTTGTGTTCCAATTATTGATGTATATTGTGTACTTTGAAATGTGCCTATTGTTAGTATATGTATTCACAAATTCTAAAAGACATGTTATATCATAACAGAACGTAGTATTGTTTGAAAAATTATATATGTTACATTTTAGTACTTTATGTAGTGTGTATTTTGAAGTGCTGGTCACTCTTGTACTACTTATGAATAGATCAGCTATATATAACGAACTAACAGTAGCAGTTTATCATTGTTTATGTTCTTTATTTCTGTTGTCTTGTATTTGTTATCTTGGTGTCGTTATGTCTATTTCAGAATCATCAATATCACCATTTCACTCTTTTTTCCTATTTCAGAAACTCTTCACTTCAGGTTGTTCTGTAACTATCTCATAGTCTCATAGACAGATTTATTCATACACATTCACATTACCCCTCTCCCTTCATGTTTGTCTGTCTGTAAGTCTCAATCTCTCTCATATAATCACATACACGCACATGCACACAACCGCTCTCACCAACTATATGTCTGTGCCCCTCCGTTTCTCATTCTCCTGCAAGTATAATTACTGAGAAAGCATTCTCAGGCCTTATGCAGGTGTTAATCTCATCAGTATGTCTTTACCCTGTCACTTTCCATAGTGTGTATAAAATGAACTTTCCTATTTTTAAGAATATGTGTCTAGAAGGAAATACATGTGCAATTTTTGTGATATGCATGCAAGTTTTATGAATGAAGTGAATGTAAGTGAAGAGGCATTTATTTTTATGTGAAGCATTTCATATATTTGTTGCAATTTTGTGTTGTAACCAGAAAAAGTAAAGTAGAAATATTTTTAATGACTTTATTTTTATTTTTTACCTTTTATGGGGGTGCACTCGCACTCATGACCTGTGAGTAACACTGACTTTCCCTGTTCTGTTTCCGGTTTTGAATTCATTGAGGTCCATGAAATACAACAGTTAAAGAGTGTGTCAGACCAATTGGGCTTAGGCAGCTGGGGTGTGGGTCAGAGAGCATGTTCACTAGTGCCCTGACCCCAGGAGAAGAGAGAGGGCTGTTCAGCTTGTGATCTGTGTTAGGATAATCGAGGATTAAAAGAAACCAAACTAAACTGATTTCAGATTCATTGCATTTCACTCATACAAATAAATTGGCTGGTATTTACAGTACAAATGTCATTATTTACAAACAATGTATCACAAAGTCAATACCTCTTTATACACCTCATATCAGCACGTTAGAAAACAGTCTGCTAAGACTTTAACCAATTTTGTGATCTTTCTTGCAGTTGCACAGAAATAACATGTTTAAATCCAACTCATTACACAAAAATCACGATAGTTGTCTATCACATTAATCTGCCTATAGGACTGTAATATGAATCAGTTGTGTGAGAGCAAGAGTTCTGGAACAGTGGTGCTACTACGTTGCAGACCCAAAATTTTTCCTTCACATACAGGAAAACGCCATTCCACTTATCTGAAAAACCACTTAACACATCAGCATTTTGCTGTTTGTTTCTTCCCTCCCTCTATTTTTTTTTTTTTTTGGTGTTTTTTTTTTCCTTTTTTTCAAACACTGGCTAGCATGTTGGCAGCATTTACATGTAGCCGAGATATCCCTTGCACACAGCATTAGTCATGTGTCTTTGTATTTCTCTCCACACTGTTGGAGGTTTTTCCGCGGCTTTGCTAATTTTGACAGGACAATATTAGGGCTAAAAGTACAAAGAGAGATAGAAACTGAATGCTGAGGAGCCAACACTTCGGAGCTGAGCAACATTGTAAAGCAAGTGAGTTGCATAGTCAAGTACGAGGCTCAATGGTCAACCAGAAATTACAACTGAGCTTGAGCAAATCTCACACACATCACCTGACATCACATTATAGGCAAAAGAAAATCTTCAATAGGTGAGGTCAGATATCGTTCCTCCTGCCATCAAATTTTGACCATATCTCTTTGGCAGTTCAAGGCAAAGCCTATAGTGAATTTTTTTTCTTCCTAAAGATATGAGTGAATTGCAACGAGGGCTCGGAAGAGTTATAAGCTGATTACTTCAAGGGGGAGTCATTCAATTTCCCTAGCCATTTAGGTCATATCAGATACTGGGCGAGTCAATAAAATGTCAAACTAAAGTAGGTACCAAAGAAAAAAAACCTATACCAATTAATAAAATCAGTCAGTCATGAAACCTAATTGCTTGAATAAAATTTGAAACAAATACTGTATTGCCCAATAGATTGTAAATCAACGTACTCTACTACAATCGGTACAATACCTAAAAAATGTTGCTTTGTTTAGCATGTTGGCATTGTGTGTGAAAAATTGATTCCTTTCCATTAAGTTTTTAAATTAGCTAAACTAACAAAATGTGATGAATAAAATCTGTATAAACAGTAATGACAAATTAACAAGTATACAATTCTTTTGGGCGCCAGACCAGAACACAGCACTACACCAAATGATCATGTCAATCTCAATACACCATTTCAACCTCTATACTTTTTCATAGATGCAAACCTCACAATAGACTTAAGGGCAATTCCACATCCACCATAACAAATGAAGTTAAGAGCTTTTGCACCAAATTTTACTAAGCATTAAAGTTCATCACATTACCAGCAATATTCCAAAAACAAGGCATTTTCTCTGACCAGGAATTTTCTTTGTCATGTTGTTAAGAATTTAAAATTCAAATATGTCAACAGTTTCACAAATTTTGGTTTTAAATGATTAAAATACCAGTTGTTAAGAAAGGAAAGGCACCAGTTATTGTGATATTGCTCATAATACATAAGAACCTCTCCACAACCATAACCATCAAGTAGGCCCTACTTTCTTGCCATAACCAAATATGCTTTGAGGGAGAACACTTCACATAAAATAGTTACAGTATTAAAACAATAGCAAAGCATCACAAGAGATGTGCGGTAGGAAAGATCTAGTTCCACACTTGAAATTGGAAGGACAGCCTGAAGGGAGTAGAATGCAATAACGTAAGATGGGGAGGAAAATGCACATCCCTTGACATTAGTCATTCACAATAAAATATCATCTACCTTAGTGTGTTCAATTAGTAAATATGTCATTGCTCTCTCCTAACAAATCTACATCAACACTTTGCTGGAGGCAGCACAAATTCATTAACACTATGCGGTTTCTGCTGACTGAATGAACTAATTTAACAGTTCCGGCCAACTGACATATTCACCCAACTAAACGGGTAAAACACTAACAACCAGAGATCAACGTATAGTTGAAATCTTCCTTGTAGTTATGAAATAATACAATCTTATAATTTTGCTTACTGCACTTATCCACATGGGAGCAGCATTTCTCTACCTCAAGAGGTGGAGTCGCAATTAAATGAGAGCTGTGGTGCACTTTTAAAAACAAAGTCCAAAATAACATTGTCAATATATCAGGGCATCAGAACATCAAGTTATTTTTTCTAAGACAAGGGAGAAGGCCAAGTCAATGGGAAGAATGGAGCAGAAAGAATGATATTCGTTTAACGTATATGAACTATTTACAGTGCTATCATTACCAATTGAGGATAGATGAATAGCACAAGAAAAAAAGTTGACTGGCTTGAAAAGCCAGAAGGCATCAACAGCCTTGATGCTCCATGACTGAACAAAATGCAGCAACTAAGAACCTGTGGGTTCAAATCAAACTTGACTGCATATGTGAACAATTTCTTAACCAAGGGAGAGCAAGTGACAATCACCCATGCACAGGTTTTAGCCACTTAAGTTTTAAAAAAATGTATAGAAGTTATTACACTTCCAAGAAAGACCATTTTCAAATTTCATAAAATTTAATTTCCTAAGTTGTTTTATGTTTTCCAATAGTTCAGTATATAACGACAATATAAATTAAGGAGACTGCCTTCAAAACAACATGCTTTCAAATAAATTAAATCATTTCAAGAGTACATAATGTACAAACACAGATATTAATAGGCCTCTGACAACAATTGTACAGATTTGTACATCCTTGAACTCAAGTCCGATCATTAACTACGCCATTGGTAACAAGGTTCTGACAAATAGTTCATTTAAAATTAAGACAGTAAAATGCATTATGAACCTACACCAACATATGGGTGGCCAAGTACATTAAATACTGAAAACATTAGTTTCTGGACAAGATGCAAAAGCAAAATTAGTTTCAGGAAAGCAAAATGTAAAAATAGTTTTTCACAAAGTGATTATAATGGGAAAACAGACCATTTGAATAGCCTGCTGTACATTAAGAAAGTGCACACTGACAAAGGCGATTTTCTTTTTCACTGAAGAAAATCTGCAAGACACAGCGCACATATTGACTGATCCTTTGACAAGTGTGGGGTCCTAATGCCCAAAACACAGCTCGCTAATTTTCAGGAGTGGAAAAGACTGCTCCATTAATTATCCTGCACACCAATCTCATGCTACTTTGACCAATAAAAACTTCTACTCTCAAAAAGAATGAAAAAAGTTAGCATTTTCATATAAAACAGTAGTTTTGTTTGACATGCAGAACAATACAATAAAAATCCTTTGCTCCTTACTTTGCTTGTGAGTGCACTCAAAACTAAGACCAAATTAATACGCTTGTCAATAAAACCAGTCACACAAAAGGCTAATGAACTTGATTTATCTTCAGTCTTGATAGAGCAGTTGCTCTTCAGATGAGTAAAGACAGCTGACTGCGTGGACGAGCCTTGTTCACCAACTGATGCAGTAGCCTCTCCAGTCTCAAGTGACCCTCAATTGTAAATCTTGATGGCCTTCTCAAGGTAGTTGAAACGAGAGCGTCTGGAAGCTTTATTTACGTGTTCCAAACCTATCCAAGATCCACACGAAACTCCTAAGACACGACAAAAATCAAAAATAAGAAACACATGAGAAAAAAAAGTCTGAGGGCTTCATCTAAATGACAGTGTATACCTTGAGAAGAGAAATCTTCTATGTTCATAATGTATTCATTCTCATCAATGAATATGACCTCCTTGTTTTTCATAACCACAGCAAACTTAATCTGAATGAAAAATTGAAATGTTAAGTTCACCAGCCGAAGACCAATAAACAAAAGCTATTTAAAAAAGTTAAAAAAGAAAGCAAACCTTTTCAAACTCTTTCTCCTGACCACCAAGTTTCTTCATTAATCTTTCTTTCACTTTAGTGAAGGGCTCCCCCTAGAAGTGTGGGAACAAGTAAAGTATTTCAGATAAGCAGAAGTCACATTTAGAATAACTAACAGAAAGTGTTACTAAAATGGACTTACATTTTTAACTTTGACGAGGAACGGAATACCAAATGTTGTGTAGATAACTTTGTGAAAGTGAGCCACAGGGACCAGAATTTCGTCTTCTGAGAGGGCTAGTTCATCTTTAGGTATTTCCTCTATCCTGGATAACAAAGATTACATGTGAGCTGTGAGACCATCAGCAGTTAAGATCATGCAAAATTATTAAACAAGTAGGTGTACCTGAAAGCCTTATGAGTATTGCCACTTGTTGATAGAGTCTCTATCGGAGTATCTTCTTTAGGGCCAGGGAGAATCTTGCTACAGTTTATTTCAGCAATTCTGAAAGAATAAAGTTTGGCAAATCAACAACAGAGAGCATGAGAACATGCATATCATAAAAAGGAAGTATGAAAATACTCCAACCTCAATTTGCCAGAGCCTTCAGGAGAAAGTTCCACTTGCTTCCTGATTTCTTCAAATAAATCAGCAACAGTTCCATTTTTGTTGGGATACAGAGTATGCTCCTCCTCCTTAAGCTTTGGATTGATCCACAACACCTAGGAAAAAACAAAGTCATTGCAATGGACATGTTACAGGAATTCAAAGTGATAGTTACAACACATTTCATAAATCAAAGAGATGCTTCTCACCTTGAATGGTCTTTTATTTTCCAGTTCACTGACTTTGATACTCAAAACTTCATAGAAAACCTTCCGGGGACCTTTCGGTTTGTTGTAATTGAGGAGATCCTTCAGAGTTCCTTCAAAATTACAACGTAAAGGTGGGCCCGGACTATCTTTGTAGCTAGTATTTCAAACAAGGATGTTGTTAATAACTTATAAAACCTATATTGCAAACACATTTTTATGAAAATAATACCAACTTTTGAGTCTTAAACATTTGTAGCTGATATGGATCACAACCAAGTCTTTCGGCAACTGCTTTGGTCAACTGATCATAATTCATTCGCTGTGACAACTTGAGAGTAAAGCCATTGTCACTAGGAATTGTCTTATCACAGAATGTCACTTCAACTCTGTGGAACAAATCCCTAAAACAAACAGATAGTTGTAAGAATAACAATAAAAATAATGACATCAAAGGCATAACGGTGCAGCCAAGAATTGGACATGAGATGATAATTACTTGAAGTAATGTTGGCAGGTTGGTAGATCATAGTTGTTATCAGTCTCTTTTTGAAAAACAATGATGTCACCATCCATTAGTTCTTCTAGAACCTAAAAGCAACAAAAATGAAAAAATAAAAAAAATTTGCATAAAGATCTCATAATTTAAAATATAGATGATTAACAGTTAACAAAAGATAAGAAAATGGTACCTTTTCAAGTGACTCATTAAGATTTTCAATACGTTCTACCATGTTGGGTTTAATTTCCTCATACAGGGCCAATTCTGTATCTGGAGGAAAACCAGCACGCTGGTTTAGGAGCGGCAATAAATCCGCTGAAAAATGAAAACAAGGCATAGATTTGGTGCATCTGTGATTACCCTTATATTACTAGTCGCTGTTCTGTCAAGCAATCCACAACCACTACTTACAAACTTTGGAGGCAACGGGCATGTAATGATGACCACAATAATAAATTTGTTTCATTTTAGGATCATAGAGTTTGAAGAATAATAACACATCAGCATCTTTGTCAAATGCAGGCAAGGAAGTTAATCCAGAATCTGGGTTCACGACTTCAACAAAAATGTTCCATGGATTTTGGTTCTCTGCCAATTCAGCCAGTGTCTTGTGAGCATCTCCTTCAATATCAGCCATAAATGGCCTGAAAGTTTGGTTGGAGCGCAGTTGGAATGGCCAGGGTCGAATTTGTTCAATGGGATATTTCTGTAAGAAAGAAAAAGCAAATAAAATACCTACAAGAAAATAAACCGTACTTTCCTTCATATAAACTAAATATGAGCTTGTCACCATAGAGAACGCTAGCTGCTCCATTAAATCTTGTAGTGATGCTGTTTTCTTCATTCTGAGTTGTCTGTAGTAAGAATGAGCTCTGTCAGAATCATAGAGGTCATTGCCCTGATGTCCTTCAAAATTGTCTTCTAAAAGAACATTGATATTCATGTATAGGTGAGCCTCATTTCTCTCCTTCCTTCGAACTTGCTCCAGGCGCTTCTCCTCCTGAAGACGCTCAACCAGCTATGAAGATTTAAAAAAAGGAATTAATTTGGATGATAAAAGAGTTTTCAGTTTTTTGTAAAACTGCCATACATTGAAACAAAGTAGGAAAAAATGTGCAAGTTGGACTGCTATAAAGAAAAGAGACAGAAGTTTTGAGATACCTCTTCAGGGATGTCTCCCTCTGTGACTTCCTGGAGGACATTGTGTAGCTCTGAACTCCTTATGTAAACAAGCATGTAAGCATTTGTGCAATGCTTCACAGTCATGTTCATATCTTCATCGTGGCCTCCAAAATTATGGTCAACTGCTTCTTGCTTTGAACAGCGGGACACCACATCATCATCGAACTTACACCACTGTAATAAGGAATTTAAAATGATAAACTGTTGACTTGAATGACCTGTTAAGATTCAGTATGTGAGATAAACAGATTCATACCTTGCCATCCCCTCTGGGATTGATAAACACAACATAGTGTCCCCCGTGATTGTCTCCACTATGTACCAAAACAGCATGAAGGATGTATTCAGCACTGGTGGGTTCAGATTGTTGAAGATACTTATCTAAGTTTATCTTCTCATAAAATTCAAACCTAGAAGCAGGATACAAATATTACACACAGAAATTATGAATTATCAGACAGGAAAGAGTGTTATACAATAATTTGATTGCATTTTCGAACCTGTCGTTAAACTTCACAGAGCTGTCGGTGATGGGGTCATACTGAAACCTCATAAGGTGAAGATGCAAAACAGGAGGGAATGAGGCAAATATAACACCTTTCTCAGCATCTTGAAGGCCATGCTCGCCAGCATCATATCGATTGTCACCATCCAAGGATTCCGTACGAATATAGTCTTGAAATGATTCCTCAACTGTCGACGAATGATGGAGAAACCAAGTGAGATTAGTACAGCACAAAAATTATGCAGTTAAGAGTACAGCCAGCATCAAAAGAGCCTTTTGTACAGAAATATGCCAGATTTACTCACTGTTCCTCTTTCCTTTAATGTTAAGTTGAATATCATAGAAAGTTTCCTGCCTGCTTGATGTGTATGAAACATTCTTGCATTTGATGAAAGAGATCATCTTGCCTTCAAAGAGCTTAGGAACAGTTCCTTCAACACAGGTACCTTTCATTTTGCTCTCTAATTTGTCAAGCAACACCCTAAGAAATTCCTGTACATCATGCTGCATGAATGAATCAAGGGTTTCCCAACCAAAAGATTTGGTTAGCTTTTTAGTCCCAACAGGTTTATCCAAAAATTGCAACTCATGGAACACTCTTTGAAGTGCTAGGGCCACACTTTTGGATGAGTCGTCACTCTCAGTGGGCATTTTATACACAGCCTGAAACATCAAAGATGTTACTATGCATCACAATCAACAAGATGTTGGTTGAGCAAAACAAGGAGGACAAGAATATAAGTTACCTTCCTGAGCTGGTTAGTGAAAAACAATGTTTGCAACAGTGAATTCATGTAACATGTGGCACCTTGATTTTTCAGACCCACATAACCAGTGTGTTTTTTGGAATCCCAACTTACACCATGAGGTGCATCCGCTTGAACAAAGACTTCCAAAATAATGGAATCATCTTTAATATAGCCTTTTTCAGGATCCAGAATGTCTTCCCAAGTCATAAAGTGGCTGAATCCCCAATCATTTTCCTTGGTGTAGAATAAATGCTGGATTTCTGAAACAAAAATTTATTATTTAATAAATATTTTAAACTGAGAGCAAAAATTGATTGCAACAATCAAAACAAAAAGAAAATAAAACATACTTCTAGCAAATGGCTCCACTCCATCTTTCTGGGGCAAAAGTCTTAGCTCAGCACTTGCATGGCAGCTCCAAGCTGGTGATTCAGAGTCACCATTGCACTGGAAAAAAATATGTGTTAAAAATTATGAAGAGGGTTGATACTTTTACAAGATCATGACATTTCTAAACCAATTCATAACAGTTCCATACCTGCAGGAAGAAGCCAAGACTTCGGCTAGGAGGTCTCTCTAGACTCTGATTGTAGCGGGGCATCACCATTATCTTCCATGGTAAATTTCTCACAAAGTGGGGAGGGGACAAGGTCTGGGACTTCAGCTTGCTGAAGTTCTTCAAAACATACTGGAACCTCAACTCAGACCGAGAATCATCTTTGGAAAAAAGAAAACAGACAAGTGAAGTAATAGTAATAATGATTTTTCAAACGGAGGAAAGTTGGTAAGATCAGTGTTGATATTCTCAGAACAACAGTATTTTACTATAGCCATGTTTACCTAGTAACATATACATACCATCCTCCATTTCGACATCCTGGATTACGTTAGTGTCTTGGTTTTCTCCGAAAGGCATGGGGCTGTCATCCATGATGTCACCACCGCCAGAGTCATCATTTTTGAAGGGATCGCCAGAAACTTGTGTTTCGCCATCACCTGTGTCACCTTTAGAGGAAAGAAAATTGCTTATTGAGTAAATGGAAATTTTAATGCTACTGTTCAAAGGCACAAAACACGAGCATAAATTTTAAACATCAAGAATGTACAATGCTAAGGGCATCTTACTATAAACTTTAGAGTATCTGACAGGACAATTTTGACCATAGGCTTTTAAAAGGGCTGAGGAACGTGGATTTTAAACATGCCATGTTGCAATCCCATAATAAGAGCATGAATATGAATTGAAATGAAATGTTCTTTGATGATTGATGTTGACTTCATAGTAAAGCGAACAATGTTCCACAATTTCAACAAAACCTTAACCTCACTTTAATTTGTGACACAGCAAATTCCTTGAACACAGAAATAAAGTGCAATAAAATCGAGCCAAGTCAACTCAACCAAAAATAGAATAAAATAAAGAATTTACATAGAAAATTGGACAAAAACATAGATCCTATCTGATAATGAATGACCAATCAGACAAGGACTAGAAAACTATAATTACTCAAAAAGTTAACATAGGGTGTCAAAGAAGCAGGGCACCAAATGGAACTTGCCCGAATTGAAGATTTCGATATCAAACAACTTCCGTTACAAGACGGACTCTCTGACTACAACAATGAAAATGGCCTGAATGGCAAGAGAGCAGAAAACAGTAGGTTAGGGCTAGGTTAGTGACCCAACCCTAGCTCAACAGAGGACTAGAGCAAATTTAAGGCCACAGACAAACTCTGCACTGCAACAACTGTACGTGCATTTTAGCACGGAAACAAAACTAGAGCATTAACAAAAAAGGAAATGAAAATATCCAAATGGACGCCGCACATTCGGCTTTGAAGAAATACTCACTGTCTTGAGTCTCCATGTCTTCTACTTCATTGTTAACAGCAGGCTTGTTATGTACGTGATTCATGATGGCAACAACAGGATTGTGGCCTAAAGCTTTTAACTTCTTGAGGTTGACTGTGACCGCACTGTCTCTGTCTTTTCCGGGAGCGAGAGAGTTTTTGCCTGACACGGTCACTTTGACGTGTTTACTAAGGAAACGCCCAATGTCTGCTGATATCTACACCCCCTGTTTCCAGGGGAAACAATGGAACCATATATCTGTCAGAAAAGTCACTTTCGCACTATACGACAAAATACGGACAATATTAAATGAACGTCACTCGTTGTGTCGTAGGACCACTCGAAAATAAACAAAATGGCGGCTTGTCGCCTTTTCGATCAAAAGTTCAGACTGAAGGCAGAGAAGAGTATCCGGAAACAAACCTTTGAACGAAACGAAAACGTTACCAACCGTACAACCGTAGGGGGAAGCAGTCCAGGGTTGCCAATGTCCCTTTTTTTTATCACTTTTGCACACAGATACGCGACAAAAGTTTAAAAAAAATTGTAAGCAAGTAACCAACAAAGTTTTTTATTTTAAGAGCACACCTTAGTTAATATTTAAGCGCCCCAAAGTACATTTTCTATTACATTGAAAAAAGTACCGATAGATCTCAGCTCCCGGACTGGTTCCCCCTTCCCTTCATCGTTCCCCGAGATCCCAAGACTGGCGCATGTGTGTTGTGTGTTCTGTGGCGAATTTCCAACCTCTTCAACAACATGGTCGTAATGAAAGCAAGGAAAGAGAAGAAAGCTCGTGGTGACAATTCCCGCAAAAATGGAGTCAAAACGTTACTTGTGGCCCAGGAAATTTCGTTTGCGAAAATTCTAGCCGGAAACGATAAGAAATTGAGAGACAGAGGCGTGAAACGTCTCAAAAAATGGTTGAACGCACGGTCGAACAGTGACTCTGGTAAGTTTCTGACTTCAAACTGACAATATTTGCATTTCATTTGCCATTTTTTCATCCGAGCACGGTTTTACATTCGTCTGCAACGGTGGTATCTTTGTAAACGTGCGAAAACCTGTCTCAACCTAAAGACGGTCTAGTCCTTTGAAGGTTATGTTGTGTCCCCTCTCACTAACTTCACAGCGATTGCGACGTCAAATTTTATGTCTTTCTTTGTGTTGTCATTGTTTTATACTCATAGATTACAATTATTTTTAGGAAATACTGAGACTCCTCTCACCATACTTTTATTTTGTCGACAGCTCTGGAGAAAGATGACTATATGCGACTGTGGAAGGGACTTTACTATTGCATGTGGATGGCTGACAAGCCCCTGATTCAGGTCAGTCTTGTGAAACATTTGCGGCTGTGCTCTGTCTTAAATCCGCGATTGGTTGTAAAGTTCTGAATTTAAAGGACTGTCAACTGCGTTTTACTATTGTTTATTTATTTTTTCTAGGAAGAACTTGCTGAAACTATCAGCTCGCTAGTCCACAGTTTTGGTCAAACTGCTCCTGCTATCCAATTCATTGAATCTTTCTTCAGCACAATGGCTATTGAATGGTCAGGCATTGATCAACATCGTTTAGAGAAATTTCTTATGGTAACTGATGTAGCCGATATCCGTTTGTTTTCACATGTTGGATTTCCTATGATTGTTGCAAACTAAAACATTTCACCATTTCCAGTTTATCAGGCGGTTTTTGAGGCAAAGTTTAGTTTTGGTGGAACGCCAAAATTGGGACATGCAATTAACAGATTCACTTTGTCAGGTCTTTGAATCAACTTTGTTACCTGATAATGCAAACCTTCATAAAACCCGAGCACCTCTAGGCCTGGTTATGCACTTTGCAGAAATATTTCTTGAAGAACTTGCTAAAGTAGGTACCACTGCCTACTCTGCATTGATTTTGATGCTCTATCCCACAGCATATGTCTATTAAAAAGTTGCTTTGTTTGTTATTTTACAGGTGTCCAAGGGAAAGTTAAATGAGGCAGTGTTATTACGTATTCTTAGAGTGTTTGTTCAACACATTGCGGGAGTCCGTGATAAACGCATCCAGTCTCACATAACTCGACACATATTTATCAGACTAATCGAGCAATCACCCATTGGTTTGGAATTCCAGGATAAATTTAGAGCATGGCAAGCGGTAAGACACTTTACCTATTCCTGTTATGTTTAAATGCCAAGAAAAGGATCCCTTTCATCGATTTTTTACATTCTCTTACAGATGGGTTTTCCTGGAGGTTCTATTGATGTGCTGGAAAGAGCAGAGGAAGAAGTTAGTGAGGAATCTGATAACGAGCCTGTGGAAAATGGCAGTGGTGAAGGTCCTCTGGACCCTCGTGCTGGTGCTGTTCATGTGGAGCTTCCTTTGATCAGTTTTGATGCTACAAGTGTAGCGAAACTTGTGGGAGAGTTTCGCTTCAAGAAATACACAAATGCTAAGACGAGGAAGCATATTGCTGACATAATCAATAAATTTGAAGACCTTGCCAGAGGTAACTGTCCCATAGGCATGAAAGAGGCACCTGATATTCGTAAAATAAATTTTAAGCACCTTGCTGAAAAAGCTGCAGTGGATCTTATGAATTATAAATCTGAGTTGGTTGGGAAAAAAGACGGGAAAAAAGACAGAAAAAAGGACAGTGACAAAAAACATCTATCTGGAAGTGATGGTGAAGATAAGCTTGATGAAGACGACAGTGACGATGAACATCTATCTGGAAGTGATGGTGAAGATCAGCTTGATGAAGACAACAGTGACGATGAATATCTATCTGGAAGTGATGGTGAAGATCAGCTTGATGAAGAAAACAGTGACAATGAACATCTATCTGGAAGTGATGGTGAAGATCAGCTTGATGAAGAAGACTGTGATGATGATACTCTGAAGGAAAATGAAGAAATTTCAAAGGAACCAAAGAGACAAGGAAAAAGAAAGTTTTCTGCACCTGAAAAGAACATTTTAAATAAAAGGAAATCTCTATCAAGAGGTTCCAGTGAAGAAACATCTGATAAAGTTGTCCCTAAAGTTGCTAAGAAAACAGAAGGTGGCAAAACCAAATCAAAATTTGAAGTGACCCCCATAAATTCTGTTTTAAAAAGAGCTTCTGCCAGTCGAGTGGACTCTGGAGTGAAAAGAGTTGACAAGGTCCAGATTGCAAATGGAGCTGATTCTGAGGTACAGCTTAAATCAATTGATGAGGCTAATGTGACCCAGAAGGTGGGTACAGGAGTACTTCTTCAGCACATTGCACCACATTTGACAGGAGTCAAGTCAAAACGGAGAGCATCTTGTGATGGAAGACTTGAAGTGAATGCTGTAAATAATGTGGCCCAGGTCACAGACAGCCCTTCTACCAGCCGAGGTAAAAAACTGAAGAAGAGAAAAAGTATGTGGGATGAGCCGCTTCAAGAGGGAGAATATGAAATAGTTATCCCTAAAGAAGAAATCATAGCAAGGAAGAAGAGACTATCTGATGCCAATGTCTCACTAGCTACTCCAAAACGAAATATGAGAGTATGTGCTGACACTTTTTATCCTGTTTCTTATGTCTTACATTCATTTATTTTTCAGGTGTTTTCTCTGTATATTGTGTGGTCCTAATTCATGTCTTTTGATTTTGATAGAATCCTTTCGCAAGCCCAGCTCCTTCATCTAAACCAAACACACCTGGTAGCAGTAGCAAGAAAGTAAATTTTGTGCTTCAAAGGAATAGAGCTCAAGGCAAGTATCGTTGTCATCATTATCATAATATTCATGATGTTGTCCTTTTTGTTCAGTGATTGAAAATGTTTCTTTTGTATTTCCAGGTGAATCTGAATACTATAAAACTTTACGAGAGAATCCTGATATACCATATGATGCCAATAAGGAACCGCCACGAGGTGTTCTCAAACCCAGTCCATATAGCAGTCCTGTCAATCCATTTTATAAACATCAGTACAATATGTAGTCAGTTTCTCCATTGGTAAGGGTATAGGTAAGCCAACAGATTTTTTAAAAATAATGTCCTCTTCTTTTTTTTTTCCTTTCTTTGCTTTCCTTGACATTTTTGGAAGTACAATGTCAGTTCTCACGGTCATTTTAAAATTAAATTTGACAGACAGAAAGGGTTATCTTTAATTAATTGTGATCATATGACTGGTTCTCTACTCTTTCCTTGTGAAAGGCAAATTCAGTTTTTGCCATTAAAACAATCACTGTTAATAACTTATGTTCTGAGAAACATATTTTATTGTAAAATCTATCATATAATGGAACTGAAATTACAAGATGTATAAAACAGCCGTAGTTGTTACCTTCTCATTCCACAATACCTTGTACTTAACTAAATCACAGCTAAATCTTATCATTACTGCAAATACATTTTACCCTGTAATGCTTTTCTAAAGCATAATACTTAGTTGATTCTTATCACAATACTTCAGCATTTCACTACCCTTCAGCTGGTCTGCATGAATTCTTGCATATGATGAAGGTTACTATTTAATTCAAGTATGTGGCAAACGCACAACAGCACAGTGCAACAGGGAGTTAAACATAAGTATTAAGTAGTTGGTTCAGAACTGTCATCTTCATTGGTTAACCTGTATGGATGTGGATCCCGTAATTGTTTTAAGATGGAGATGGCACTGAATACAAAGGGAAAAGCATCAGTAATTTTCAGTGCTAACTGAAACAAGTTTCGTCCTTAAGAAATATCTTACCCCAGTGAAATACAGCATATTGCACTTAAAGCAGCAGATAGAAGAAAAACAGCCCCCGAGAAACTGTCCATTGTACTGTTGAAGAGCATGGTGTATGCAGTACCTGCTGCTATGGGCACAGCTGTCATGAATGCTGACAAAATCGAAAATAGTTTTCCTAGAAACACAGATTTGTGTCAAAATATTAGTGCATCTTCAGCTTGTTGCAGTTGGTTTCCAACCATTAATTTTATCATCTACTCCTTTTTTTTGTTCCTCCATGGCATTTTCTTACCAATGTGGTTTTTGGGAAGTGTTTCAGATATAATAGCTCTGTTGAGCGGACTAGACATTCCTCCAAAACCCCCTACTGCACTGCTGACATACATGCACCTGAAATTTAATCGGCAGTTGTTCTTTGACCCAGAAAACAGTCAGCTGGATTAAGCAGAGTAATGAGGGAAACCTTATGCCTCACCATCCTGAGTTGCCAAGTGCTGCTATCACATAACTGATGGTTTTAAAAAAGAATGCAAGGCATGACGCAAATTCATTGGACATTTTGAGGCACTTGGTAAACACTGATATGCCCCCTATTGTTCCAACTATACCAATTATAAGCGATGCATCTGAATAGAGAGAGAACTGCTTAGCATTCCATGAAAATTTATTGCGTGTGTATAAAAAGGAGACTGCAATGGTCCCTGCAACAATGGAAGGAAACATTACAAAACATGTAACTCAAAACACAAATCTGAATATTATTTTTTTTGATTCTTGAACAGATTGGTGCCAGACTGTACCTTCTAGTGCCATAACGCTCAACAAAGTGACACCTCCAAGAATCATTCGTGTTGATCTAGAGTGCCCATCATGGTTCCCAAAACAAACTTGAAAAAGGTCCACCACTTGTCTGTAGTCACATAGTGCTTTGAAACGCTGTCGGGTACTGTGCTAATAGGGAGAAGTATATTTCATTTCATCAGGTGGAACAAAAGAGATACTATCAACACTATCCCAGATGGTGTACCTCATTGTTTTGAATGCTCTCTGGTAGAAAGAAGACGGCATACAAGAGGGCACTTAGGCAAACCAAGAAACCTATTGAGAATATTCCTTCAAAACCATGAGAGGGGAACCAGGCATATACATATGGACCAGCTGTGTTCCCACAAATGAACCCTAAAAACAGAGCACCCTCAGCCAGCGCTAGTCTGCAAAATGACAGTAAACTCAAAATAAAAATAAATTGGAACAAATTTTAACATGTTAAATTACGTTTTTACATTGGGCTTACCGATATGCCAACTTTGCTTTGGGACAGATGTCAGTAACATAACAAAATGCTCCTGTGATAAAAGTCATGTACCCTCCCAAAAGTACAAGAGGAGCGCTAGTGAAAATAACAAACATTGGTGCCAATTCAAACCATGTGAAGCCAATGAGGAGGATAAAATCCAAACAATAGCCTGTAACAAAAAACAAAAGTGGAATGAATTTATTAATTGCACAAACAAAACCATTGCCCAAATATTCAATCGCTTACCAATCAGAGGTAAAATCAAAAGTGGCCGTCTACCATATGTATCACTCCAAGGACCTATGAAGAATGCTGTTATTGTTGGAACTATTGACTCAAATATCAATTTGTACATGTTTATCCGGGCAACGTATGGCTCAACCAGTTTATCCAGAGGTTCTCCCGGATGTGAATCAATGGTTGAGCAGTTTGACAAATTCATATATTCACACGTTCGTATCAAAAGAAGATTGGTCAACAAAATCCCTTTGAAAAATAAATTGAAACAAATTACACATATAAAAAGTATTTTGGCACCTGTTTTTTACTTGGTATCTATGAATCATACCAGATATACTTGAGCCAAAAAATGCCAAGAAAATAACCGGCTCTACAGTTATGAAACATTTCTTGCGGGCTTCTTGTTCAGGGTGCAATATGCCTTTGTCAGGTTCCGGTTGTGTACTTCTTTCTTCAAGAAGATTTGAAGACTCTGGGAGGGCCTGGCCGAAGACTGAGTCTTCTCCCTCCATTCTTTATCAGGTAGAATCTGCATCATACAAATGTGACCAGTGAAAGCTAGACATTCGTTTTGTACTGTGTTTTTTACTTGTTTATTTACTCATTTGATACTTGTTTACATTGTGTTCAGCTGACGACGCTAGCAGACGATGATGGCTTATTTGAATGAAAGAGGTTAGCTATGTTACTTAACTAAGGTTAATAACATTGCTCACGCCCCTCTTATCTATTGCCTCTTAATATCAAGCTGGAATAATTCCGTGCCATGCGGTATTTAGGTTGAAACTAGAGAAAATATCCAGTAACGACTGGGACAGTGCATTCTCATTTACTCGTACCAACAGATGCGTCGTCATAGCGTGTGCCTCACACACAAAGCAAGTGGAAAATAAGCAAACGATTTTCCTCTCGCATTGATGCAAGTTCACAAAGAAACATGGAAACTCGTTTGGAATCGTCATGTGCGCAACCTCGTCCTTACGTTTCAGATTGGTGGGGCCGGCACGGCAATCCTGGCAGTAGAAGTTTGTTTTGTTTTGTTTTCGGCGGGCGGCGCAGTGTCTCGCCGCGCCACTGCCCTCGACCGTAGCCTTGATTCAGCAGGTGCGGGAGTGACTCGCAGCCGCGGCGCCGCGGCGGCTGGCCAGTGACGTAACCCGCTGTGCTGGCGGGCACCACGCGGACACGCAGGACTGAACCGCACGAGCTGCACCGCGTTGGGTCCCTCGAGGGAATGCCGCGCCGTCACACGTGCTGCGGGGACACGGTACACACAGGCAGCTCAGTACGTTTGGAACGGCGGAAGTCGGCCCAGCGGAAATATTAAATTAGAGAGAGAGACGGACACCCACAGACAGACATGCTTTCCTGTCGCGACACCTACCGACAGTTACCGGGCCCGAAAAAGCATACCATCAATTAGCCTCTCAAGTTCTAGTTGACCAGGACTGCGGGCACCGGACCCACGTTTTGCCTGTGGCCTACCTTCAGGGGGCAAGCAGCACACCGCGACAGACCTGCAGCTCCAGCCGGCCGAAGTACTTCCCTCCAGGCACCACAGTGCATGTACTGGCGCTATGTACAAGACACGCTCTGGTGACGAAGAGTCGGTGCGATCCCCCTGCTTGCCCCCCTCGCAGCTGTGTAGATTAGATACATTGCAGCTGTTGCAAGCCGAGCCGCGATGCATCCGTGGTGCTTGGCAACGGGGGGACCTTGGTGGCGCCGCTTCCACAATACGGTGTGGGTATTGGAGACCATGGAACACGCACCGCGAATCACCACCGATTGGACTTGAGCCCCACGAAGAGCCGCATCATTCACTTCCCTCCCTGGTGGCCGCGTGACTCGTCCTCCTCGCGTGCTCGCGACCGCCCGCCCGGTGGCTTGGTCACCCTCGCCTGGGCGCCCTAGAGTCCTACACTCTAGGACTCTAGGGCGCCCCGGCGAGGCTGGCCATCCATCCGGCGAGAGGCGCTCCGCAGGCAGGCCACCCGTTCGACTGGACCGACGTACTCCTCGCTCGGACTCTCCTGAGAGGAAGCGAATGAATGCCACATTTGATGTTCCTTCTTTATTAAAAGTTCATTTCACAATAAACACTGTTTTACAGGGCACTTTGAAAAGAATCTACTTCATTTAAAATGCTTACGTACAATTAAGATTAATTTTTTTTTTTCAGCTAAAAACTTCTGTATGAAAACAGAATTATTGATACAGAACAGTCGATACTTATCACATTTTTTTTCTCATTTTAAACAAAAATATGTAACATTTTCCATCATCAGTATTTTTAAATAGCTTGTAAAAGCTGTACATTAAGGTTTTAAAATCATATAAGAGATCCACAAGAAACACAAATCTAAATTCCTCTGAACTAAAGCTGTGACCCACAAGGTAAAAGAACTATCTAAAAGGGAATTATGTCAATTTAGACATTGCTACAATTCAGGCTAAGAATGCGCTTCAATAAAAACACAGATTCTAATATATCACAAATTTTAAAATGGATCGCCTAAGAGGAAATTCAAAAGTAATCTACCATAAAATGACAGTGTATCTAGTCTACATTTAATAAAAATACAGTACAAACATGCACTCACACACAGATGAATACACAGCATGCACTTTTTTCCTGTTACAATGTTTTTCATTTTTAAAGATTTTTTTCCCCCATTAACATGCACTTAGTATTACAACAGAAACATCACCCAACAACAAAGGGATGTTCCAAAGCTTGAGCAGCAGTAATGCGGGTATCAGCATCAAGATCCAAGAGGCGTGCTAGAAGATGATAAGCTGAGTCAGGGAACACATCATCTGCCTCTTCTACATTATTCACTTCCAAAGGATTTGTTTTCAGTGCATCCATCTGCTCCTTCAAGCAGAGGCAACAGCTTGGATCTTCTAAAGGTTGACAGCAGTTTGAGCACCTACACAAATACAAAATAGACATAAGAGAGTTAAGTTAAATTTGCTGGATATTTAAATTTAAATGTTTGGAACTAAACTTACTTTTCAGAGCTTGAAGATAATGAAGACCCAGAAGTTTTGTCTTTCCTTCGCTGGCGCATGCGAATGCAAAGTTTTTTCAGGTCAAGTGGCTGACTGGGTTGACTGCACACAACCATTCGACCTTCAGAATTCAATAATTTTTAGATTAGTAAGTTTCCAAAAAATTTTATGACATCAAAACTTTTATTAAAATCACAACATAATATTACCCAAACGTTTTGCAGTTTCCTTTATTTTGTCAGTCCCAAAAACTGTCATAATCTCGGCAAGAGCAGTGAGATCATCCGGTGAACGAAAGAATGGATAGCAGCCACTTAAAATACATAGCAGAATGACACCAACAGCCCACATGTCAACAGCTGTAACATGAAGACAACCAGCATTAAAATTAAAATATGCTCCTTCGCATTGAATATTACAAATTAAAATCCTGAAAGTCAAGTACAATACCTGTGGACTGCAGAGGACTACGAAGAAGTACTTCTGGAGGTCTGAAGCCTGGAGTTCCAGCTCTTGGAGCATTGTGAGGTTTTCTAGAAAGGCATATTGTGCACACCTGTGATCTACCTACACAATTGCAGTGGGGTGATGATGGTGTGTTTGTACGATGCACAGATCCATTTGCACTAGGGGCTTGTGGCTTAGCAAACACAATTTTACTGTCTTTTTCATTGTTTTTCTCCCCATTATTGAAGACTTTAAGCATGCGAGTCTCATTTGGTGTTACTGGACTCATTTGTTGTGATTTCACCTGATATAAAAAAAAAAGGAAGCTTGTTACTCACTGGGAAACAGGTAGTTCTTTCATGATGAATCAACTTCAGTAAAATAGAAAAAGCAAAAGAAGCCTCTGTAAAAACTAACCTGAGAATTCTGTACTCTGACAATACTTGAACCCGCCACATCGTCCTTTGAATTTTCTGGTGCCAAAGTTCGGAATTCTTTGCTACCACTTTGATCAGTGGGTGAGAGAGTAATGGGGTCAGCAGGGAGTGGGCTGTTGAGTAAAGCTGACCTAGAGTTGGAATTCAAGGTCTGACTCAGCACTTGCCTCGAAGGAGTCATGAGGGGAAACCGAGGAGAAAATGAGTCACACTTCTTGACATTATCATCAGGCACATCATCAAAGAGAATTTTTCTTTGGAGTGAGCTCCTGGAACCAATCTTGTGTACAAGGTTGGGTGGCTTTGCTTCTGATTCCGCTTTGACTTTACGCAAGTCTAATGCCTGCTTCTCATTGCTTGATGCAGGATTCTCCCTTCCAACATCGTAAGTTCCAAATCTAGCCAATCTCTGATTTTCATTATCACACTTAGTAGGGGAAATATTTTCTGTGTTAGGATGATGCTTATTCTTACGGGGAGTTTTTCTTCCCTGAGATGATTCAATTGCATCCTTCACTGGTGACTTAAAAAGCATAGCATTAAATGTTCTCTGAGAATTGGTACAGTTCTTGTTTGTGATATTTTGAAGCCTCTTAGCACGACTTGACATCTGTTGGAGGTTGGATTTGTTAGAAAGATCCACATCATTAGACATTTTTAGAGGATTATCCGGAGTCATAATGATATTAGTTGAATTGCTCAAAGCCAGAGCCGGTCTTTTGGCTGGATTTTCAAGGCTTTCATAATTAGTCACGAATTTTGTATCCTGGAAAGCAGTGTCATTTACATTATACTTCAATGTCATGAATTAATTACATTGCAATAGTTGTAATAATGTTCACCAACCTCTACAGGTTCCTTTTCACGCTTTCTTTTGCGTGACTCTTCTGGAAGGATAGAAACCATTTTTGAAGTTTCTTCAACAGGTTGAGAAAGACCAAAGTCAACCAAAAGAAATCTGAAAGAGACCAAGTGTCCTTTAAGAGGAAGTTTTCTAAATACAAGATACCAGTACAAGAGCAAAAGGTAAAGCACTTACTGCTTCGCTTCTCTATCATAGAGGAAATTGCTTGGCTTCACATCCCTGTGGATTATGTTGAAGGAATGAACTCGACGTAAAGCAAGCAATAGTTGCTTCATATAATTTCTGGTTTCAGCCACTCCCATCAACATAACATATTCCTGCACACAATCAAAATCCAATGTTTTAAAAATATGTAAGAAAAGGCTTCCATTAATAATTATTATTATTATATGGTGACTCACATGAAATCTTTTGTGCGGTAAGTACGGCATGATGAAAGCAATACTATCATGATATCGCATGCAAAAGTGAACTCCAACCACATTATCACAACCACTGAAACATAAATAAGACATTAGAACCATAAAATTTAAACTGGCAAAACAGCCCTCAAAATGAACCCATACTCACCCTATGTCTTGTAAGCATTTTAGTTCTCGCTCTGCTCTAGTAGGATGAGTGGTAGGTATCAAATGCTTTATTGCAAATTGATGTTTCAATGAACCTTCTTTCAAACTGGCCAAGAAAACTGAGCTGAAGGTCCCCTCTCCGATTTTCCCATGTACCTTGAAGAACTTACTAACTGCAGGAAGACTGCTCATTAGATAATCAATCTGAGCTCGTTCTTCTGAAACACAAGAAACAAGATGGACTTACAGGTTAAAAGGCATTCCATTTCTTTAAAAAAAATTCTGCAGGAATGTGCACTTACTGTTCTTTTTGGAATTTTTGCTGGCAATGCCTGTTTGTGACAAGTCACCCACATCACTATCTTTCTCCTGGCTCCGTTGTACTTCCTCTCCACTACCTCGTTCCCTGCCAGTGATGGTGGAACTTTCAAGAGGGTAAGGGTCCTGTTGCTTGGAGACCTCATTTCCACAGGGTTGGGCGGGTTCCACCCCATAAAGATTATGTTGCACGAAGTCAGCACCGAGCTGGTGATGTGGGTATGATGTTAGGACTTCCATTGTATTACTTCTGCCCCTAGTGATTTTTGAGCTGATACGGTGAGAGCTAAGAGAGGAAAAAATACAGTTTCATAAGTCTGATTGTACAAAGTACAGTTGCAGCGTTCAAATTTTGAAAATATGTAATTGAAATGAAATTGACAACTTTGATAACTGGGCATCAGCTATGAAAAAATAAACAAACATAATTAGATAAAAATAGGTTCTAGGGGTTCGATAAGACGTATAACATTGGAAACTGAACCTTTCGGAGCCTTGTTTACAATGATGACCATAACCTCAGATTTCATCACCGGGAACAAAACGAGCCTCCTACAAAAAATTCCTGCCTCACTTACATCTCGCATCGACCTAACAGGCTAAAGGTCGTCTATCGCCGCCCAGCTGGAGGGCTACTTTCAAACCATGGTGTTTAGGACGACTTCAGTTATCTCTAGTTGCCGCGTCAAAATCCCGCCTGCCGGCCTCTGCTCCGTCCGTAAAAACCCCGCCAAGTGACAGCCGCGTCACGACCCGAAGTTCACCGAAGTCGAGCCGAGCGCGCCGACGTTTGCCGAAGGCATGCCGAAGGTGCACAGTGGCGGGATCTGCGCGGGAATGCGAAGCCGCCGGAGCAGCCGGTGGCAAAAAGCAAGCACCCTCGCGAGAAAGTACTTGTGCGGAGCGCAGCATCGAGCGGGAGCAGGGAAGCCCACATTGACGCCTGAACGGATCCCCAGCGGACGGGCGGACGATTACACGGGGGAAGGGGGTCAGAGTTCATGGGGTTGCCATGACAACCGCACTTGCTGCGCCTGGAGTGAGTTCTTGCCCCGGTGTTGTGCATCCTGCACCTGCCGGTAAAAGGTTGCAGATTTTTGCCTTCGACAAAACGGAAAACCAACGGCGATGCGAGTGCCCTACGCGGTGCCGCGGCAGACGCTGCGGGCGTACGACTGCTCAAGGGAGACCGCCCGGTTGAAGACGGAGTCCCGGCGTCTCCTGAAGGCGGAGAGCGACGCGTGGGACAAGAAGAACGCCCCCACCCTGAAGCAGCTCGCCGTGCAAGCGCTGGTGCACAACTTCAGCGGTAGGTCCTATCCCATCCCACCGCACAGTGGGCCAGAAGACCGGCGCAGACGGACAAGACTCTGGACGCGTTTTGAGCTCTAGAGTCGCTAAATGGGACCCGAATTGAACGTGTGACTCCACCAATGGATTGCTCTCCGAACGAGGAATCCATTGGTGGGGTCACACGTTCGGTTCGAGTCACATTTAGCCACACAAGAGGTCGAAACCCGTCCGTGATTTTGACCGCTTCCACCGGCCCACTGTGCCCCGTATCTGTCCCTGCAGGACGCACGCCGCTGCACTGCCTCTCCACCGAGGACTTCCAGCGACTGCTAGAGACGCTGCCGGCCACCGTCCCGCTGGAAGTGAGCGTCCCTCTGGTGCCCGACGGCGTGTACTGGCATCGACTCGCCTCCATCTCGTGGCCCTCGGTGAGCTTCGCTACCGACGCGGCCAACACAGTGGGTCAGAAGACCGTTGTGGCGGTCAAAAAAATTCTACCCGCAGTTTGAGCTCCAGACATGAGAGAAGGGCGCCCCTCTCTCATGCTCCAGAGTCGCTAAACAGGACTCGAAACCGAACGTGTGACCCCTCTAATGGATTGCTCTCCAAACAATAAATCCATTGGTGGGGTCACACATTCGATTCGAGTCCCGCATCTAGCGACTCTGGAGCTCAAGACGTGTCTGGGATTTTGGCCGCCTCGACGGTCTTCTGACCCACCATGCCCCGTCAGCGCATGGAAAGGCGCCACGATAACTGTCTCCCACGCAGGCCAACAACGTCGTGGCGGAGCACGGCGGCTCGTGGCGCCGCCTGGTGCTGGAGCGGCGCCTGCAGCAGAAGCTGGAGGCCGCGCTGCCGCCCCTGCTCGACGAGGCCCTGCGCCTTGCCAGGCTGGCGGGACCCCACGTGCGGCGCCTGCGCCTGGACAGGCTGCTGCAGACGGACTTGGCGGGGGGCCACGCCCTCGGCCACGCCCTCGGCCACGCCGCCAACCTCGACTACCCCGTCCTGGCCCCGCTGGCACTGCCGGGCGGCTGGACTCCAGACCTGCCCACGGAGCGCCGCGAGCTGCACATGTTCGACACGGAGCTGGACGCCTTGCAGGAGGACCTGTGCAACCTGCTGGGCTGCCTCACTAACCTCGAGGTAGTTGTCGTCTTGGACCGCGTCTGGCGGTGGCTCGCCGTCGGCGCGCTCCCGGCTGGCGCGGCGCTGCGTTGCACCGCTCCTCGCCGCGCCCTGACGGCCTGCTTGTTGCAGGAGCTGGACGTCATGTTTGGGATGCACGATTTCGAGAAGAACCTCTGCGAGCCGCCGAACGCCGTGAAGGTGGCCTGCTGCCAGGCACTGGGCAAGACTCTGAGCGGCCTGCAGGCCTTTCGCAGACTGAGGTGAGCGCCGGCCCGCACTGGGTCAGTGGTGTGCACACGCACGCATCGCGCACGCTGCCCGCGCGCGCGCCTCAGCGAGTTAGCCGCGCATTGGCCTCCCGGCTTGCTGCTGAAGAAGGCCTTTCACTGCACTTTGGCTGCTTCTTGTTCAGAGTGCGCCGCAGCCAAATGCACCTGGAGAAGCTGATGGGCCTGCTGGAGCCGATGCACGGCAGCGCGTCGCTCACGGAGCTGGACCTCAGTCACTGCTACCTGGACGACAAGGGCGTGCAGGTGGTGTCCGCCTTCCTACTGGACCAGCCCTCTCTGCGGGTGCTGCGCCTCGTCAACGACAAGTTCGGTAAGACGCTGCGCCGCGTGCAGTCTGACTATGGCAGTCTCACTGTAGCAGTCTAAATATTTCAGTCTGACTATTGCAGACTAACTTTGCCGCCTGACTTGCCGTCTGACCCGCAGTCTGACCCGCAGTCTGACTTGCAGGAGCGCGCGGCGCCACGAGCCTCGCCAAGTCGCTGCTGAGCAAGACGTGCGCGCCGCTGGTGGAGCTGGACGTGAGCCTCAACTCGATCGGGGACGTCGGCGGCCACAACGTGCTCATGGCGGTGTTCCCGCGCGACAGCCGGCTGCCGCTGCGCGACCCCGTCGAGGACGAGCACGTGCGCGAGATGATGCAGGCCGAGGAGAAGGAGCGGCTAAGGCGAGCCGCAGAGGCCACCGAGGACGAGCCGTCTCACGAGGGTAGGGACTCCCAACCTGCGAGGGGTTCCTAACCGGCGAAAACCGGTGTACAACGCAAAAAGTCACAAAAGTCGCAAAAATCAAAAAGTAACAGGAGAACCACCATAAATTCTCAAAAAAGTCACGAGACAGCCTTTAAAATGCGAAAAGTCAGTGAATGCTGGTGGAAAAGTAATTTCAAAATTGAAAAAAAAAGTCAAAAAGTCATTAGAAAGTCAAAAAGTCAAATACTAAGTTCCTGGGCAAAATAAACGCAAAAAGTAAAAAAAGATTATCAAAAAGTCACAAAAAAGTAAAAAAAAAAAAAAAATAATAAAAAAGTCAGAAAGTCACTTTTGACTTTAAGTCAGTGTACGCTCGCCGGCTCGGTTAGGAACCCCTCGCCGCCAGCCTGGCTGTGCCGCCCCACCCCGCCCCGGCTCACCCCTCCTCACTCCCACAGGCATCACCATCTTCCGCGGGCTGGTGCAGCGCACCATCGCGGGGGAGCTGCAGCCAGAGGCGCCCTCCGCCCCCGGGGCCCCCGGGGCCCCCGGGACGTCGCCGTCGGCGGTGGCGGAGGACCGCGAGGACTGGGACGTGGAGCCCGAGGACCAGGGGCGGCGCGCGTCCGCGCTGATGGCCGTGGTCGCCGAGGCCCGCCACGTCCAGCGCGAGGAGGCCGCGGCGGCCGAGGCCCGCGAGGAGGAGGAGCGGCGGCGCAGAGAGGCGGCGGCCGCGGCGGCCGAGCACTGGGAGGGCTGCCCCGAGCGCCTGCAGGTCCTCGGCATCGCGGCGTGCCGGCTGGGCGCCGCCTCGGGGCACACCACGGCCAGGCTGCTGCAATGCAACCGCGCCCTGACCGCCATTAACCTGGCCAACAACCACCTGGGCGAGGTAGAGTGTCGCCAGTAACACACCAGCCACCGGTGAAACCAAGGCGTGAATCGTTTTATGCCCAATGAAGGGGCGTGAATTGTTGTACGACATCTGGGCAAAACTTAACTGCCCGTAACGGGGGAGTTTTCATGCCTAACCAACCAGTGCCCCCGTCGTTCCCAGGTCGACTCCCGCCCCCGGCTTGGCCCGCCATGCCCCGCCCGTCGTCTTCCCCGAGGCACTTGCAAGCCTCCTCCCCAGTAACTCCTGCTCCTACACGCCGCCACCATGGAGACAAGCTGTCTGGTTGTCTCCATGCTGGAGCCTCGGCTTGAACGCGCGCTGCTGCGCTGCTTGCTGCTTGCAGGAGGCGTGCGGGGCGGTGGTGGGTGCAGCGGTGCGCGCGCTGCAAGGCGACCCGCGCGTGCTGCAGCTCGACCTGCGCATGTGCGGCGCCAGCTGGGCCGACCAGGCGGCGCTGGAGCGCGCCGTCGGCGCCAACAACGCGGCCCTGCGGAAGCCGCTGCCACTGCGGGACATGCTCGCGGTCGGTGCCCGCGAAAACGGATTCGGTGACGGGGCTTTGAACCTGGGAGGACTGACTCGTGACGTTGCAACAGGAACGCGAGGGCGAGCACCGCCTGCGCCTGGCGACCACCACCGAGGTGCTGGGCCGGCAGTGGGATCGCGCGCAGGGCCTGCCCCGCGGACAGCGCACCAGCCTGGCCGGCGCCGCGCACACCGAGCGGAGCGACGACTCTCTGCGCCTCGGCCCGCCAGCCGCCGGGTCGGTCTCCACGGGGGGCTTCAGCGGGCTGAGCCAGGGCAGCCAGGGCCCCACCGGCAGCACGACCAACAGCGGGGCCGCCAGCGCCGCCACCCCCAACGGACCCGCGGTGTGAGTGCATCCGCATCCCAACCGAGGGGTCAACCACTCAAGAAATCATGTGTCCCCTCGAGCGCCAGAAATCTCGGGAAATCGAATATCTTCCCCCCAAAAAGGCAAACGACAAGCAAATTTAGGGCTTAAAATCGGTCGAAATCCGTAGGAATCTATCCCCTTTAGAAATCTTGTGTCCCCAAACATACGAAGTGGTTGCCCCCTCGATTCCAGCCCAGCTTAGTCCAAGAGCCCAGCCCCAGGTTGGCCTCGCAAGTCTCGTTAGGGGCCGTACCCATATTACGTGACCAGTTTGGGGGAGGGGGGGAGTCCAGCCAAATACTACACCCTATCTTAAATACATGGGAAGGTTAGGTTATCCAGGTCACAAGGAGGGGGTAGGGAGTCAAAAAGTGGCCTAAAATCGGTCACGTAATATGGGTACGATCTCTTACTTGAATGCTAAGCTAAGTCCTTGACCTGTCCATTGCAACAGGTCGCGCAAAACGAAGCCTGCCAGCACTGTAAGTTACAGCCAGCTGGGTAGTGGCAGTGGCATGGCAAGTCTGAGGTCAGGGAGCAGAAGGGCAGAGTCGTCCACTTTGTCCCAGCCGTCCCATCTGTCTGGCATGAGCAAAGGAGGAAGCAATCTCACGGTGAAATGACATCACTCAGGTAATCATGGTGATCAGCACGCAGAGGAGTAACATTTTAAAACTCATGTAAAGCGAACATGTGGAAGGATTTATTTTTAAAGACTTCAGCTCACAGAGGAGAATCACTAAATCAGTCTTTTAAATTAAAGAGTTCTTATAAAACATAATTCAAAAAAATGGTACAGGTAAGGTGATAATAATAAAAGATATAAAGTTCTTGAAACAAACAAAGAAATAATAATAATAGCCAACGAGTTAAATGAGATCATTACAGCAAAACTGTGAAATCATTCTTCAATCAGCAGCAATTTCTGCAGATAAATCCTTCTGTTATATCATACCTAGAAAGAAGGAAATATAAAAATCTGAGTGAAACTGTCACTCTCCAAATAAATTAAAACAAATGTGATTAACACTTACACATCGAAAGAACATCCACTGCAGAACAGGTCTTGACATTTGATACAGGTTTGGGTGCAGGAGCTACATAATGGAGTGTCACAAAAGGAACAGCAGCACATATCTGAAGGATTCCATGCGGTGCATGTGGAACAAGGGGCTTCCTGAGCTTTCAAAGGTGTCTGAAAATAAAAGCCAGTTGCTGGCAAAATCGCACACAAACAGGGACCAATAATGTGAAGCATGAAATCAGTCTACGCACCTGCAAACCATCGGGAGAACTCAGCTGTCCTTGAGAAGTCAGCTGCATCTGTTTTAAGGTGATTGAATTACTAGACACAGCATGCTCCTTAGCCTCGGCATCACTGAGACACTTGTTAGATGCAGAAGCTGCTGGAGTCTTCTTGGCTCCAAGGAAAAGAAGTTCTTTAGTCTTGTCTGAAATGAACGATACAGCTTGGATGATGCGAAGAAATGTAATACATGACTAAAACTCAAACGAAGAGAACGGGAGCAGAAAGAAAATAAAAAATCACTTAAAACTAACCGGCCAACCCAGTTCTAAAAGCAAATGACGCACGACAAAAGAAAAATTGAAGCCACAAAAGAAGGTTATGTCCCCTTACCATAAACCAGTTTCATGTGCTGGTCGCTCATGACACCTTTGGCGACTTCCTTGTCACGAACGTGGATCTTCATTTGAGGATTCATGTCGTCGCCGAAGGGACAAGACCTTTTGACCATGCTGAACGGCTGACAAGCAGTGGCGAACATTGAAAGATGACAAGACAACAGGATAATGGAGGAGGTTAGATTTGTGTGGTTTCGCGCCAAAGAGCAACACCACTCCACTAAAGCCAACCTCGACACGTGTAAGTTCTGTTAAAAACGTGCGGTGGTTAGGAATAGCTTCACATAAACGTAATATCTGAAAAAAAATTTATTATAATATAAGATTTAACGGGAGTAAAAATTTATTTTTTACAGCAAACACTTAAATAGTTTTTTTTTTTTTACTGAAGTTATTTTGTAAAGTTCCAAACAGTTGGCTCTAGCAGCTACAGCTGGTAGCCCCCCCCCCCTCTCCCGCCCACTGCCAGGCCCCAGCAGAGGTTAGGGCACACACTTGTCGATGATCTTACGCGAGAGCTTCACGAGAATTCCGGAAAGAGAGCAAATGATATGACCAAAAACACCTGAAGGGCTTCTAATGTCATTGAAAAATAACTGATACCGTATCAATTTGTAATAAATCAGGAAAAGCGAACCCTCGATACGCCGCACGGGTGTCGCGTCGTCTGCTGGTCGTAGGTAAACAAAGCTGATACCAACCTGCACGCAAATCACTGCACCGAGAGCGCAAGAACACGTTCAACGGACACAACGGACAGGAACAAAACAACGATAAATTGAATCAGTGACTATATCTCGGTCGCTTTAAGAGAACACACAGCATGCTGCGCGAAATCAAATGTCTTTTTCTGGGTGCGTGTGTTTTACCACTTTCAGTCACGTGATCACGCCGGGCCAATCAGCGTTGGCGCTGGACTCCGTGGACTGTTCCCGAGAGTCGGTTGGGTTGCTCTGTCTCTCTCGCTCACATGCAGAGAGGGGTTGAGGTGCGAGAGAGACAGAGCGACGAAAACGTACGAAAACGACACTCGGCATCACTAGCCACCTCACCGGTAGGGGCGTGGCGGGGGTGGGAGGGGTAATCGAATCGCAGTGTGGAGGCGCGCAGTGGGAGTGGGAGGGGGAGGGGAGGGGGAGGGGGAGGGGGAGGGTCGCGAAGGACAGGGAGGGAGGGCAGCGAGGGGCGCGCTCCTGGAAGTGGAGGAGGGGTGGGGAGAACAGGTTGAGCCGGGGCTGGCTCGCCGGCCCGGCCCGGCCGACTCGGACTCGGGAGAGTCGAGTTGTGTTCGGCTCTCGGTTCGGCGTCGGCGCCCCCACGTCCGTGTTGAGCTCGGCGTTCGGCTCCGGCCTCGGCTCGCTCGGCTTCGGCTCTAGACGCTAGAAGGAGATAGGCATCAGCCTGGAGCGGTCGTCTCGACCCGGACCGCGCGCGCTCTGCCCGTCGCACTTGGCGTCGCGCTCGCTTCGTTCGCGAGAGGAGCGGTGTGCCGCGCAGCCGCGCACTGTGGACTGCGGCGCGGACATTCCAGGGCCGCGTCGGCCACTGCGGCGTTGCCGCTACCGCCGTGCTTGGATTAACCAGTGCAGTGTTGTGTGTGTTGGTGTGAGTGTGTCTGTGCATTGTTGTGATCGGCGTGGGGCTTTGCCGCATTGCCGGTGAGGCTGACAGCTCGTCAGGGTGTCAGTGCAAAAGAGTGTAGCGCAGCCAGGGCCAGCCTTGTCGTGACCCGGCAAGCCGGACGAGACTCGCCGGCAGAGTCGTTGTGGAGTACCCTCCGTCGCGTGGCGCGACCCTGCACCGCCGGTGCGCTGCAGTCCGTTGCAGTCCGAGACCCGGGGCAGAGCGGGGCCCAGCGACGCGACGACCATCGTCACTGCAGGTGAGCGTCGCCGAACTGGCACTCGTGTGTGACGCGGTGACCGTCGTCACTGCAGGTGAGCGTCGCCGAACTGGCACTCGTGTGTGACGCGGTGACCGTCGTCACTGCAGGTGAGCGTCGCCGAACTGGCACTCGTGTGTGACGCGGTGACCGTCGTCACTGCAGGTGAGCGTCGCCGAACTGGCACTCGTGTGTGACGCGGTGACCGTCGTCACTGCAGGTGAGCGTCGCCGAACTGGCACTCGTGTGTGACGCGGTGACCATCGTCACTGCGGGTGAGTGTCGCCGAACTAGCACTCGTGTGTGACGCGGTGACCATCGTCACTGCGGGTGAGTGTCTGTCACTTGTGTGTGACGAGTGACGCGTCGGGAGAGGGACTTGCGGATTCGGGCGAGTGGCGCGAGAGTAGCTTCGGCGAACTGTCACATCTGAGGTGTCGAGTGGACGGCATGTGTCGGCTCGGCTTGATGGTTGTGTTTACGGCTGTGGTTGTCTGTCTGTATGTGTGTAGCTTGCTCATGAAGGGCTTGTCTCCTGCACGCCATCCAATAAAGTAGATTCATGATTCATGAAGCTAGTTTTGTTTTGTCATTACCTTAAACTTGGTCGCAGGGAAAGTGACGTTTATGTCATGACTCGGGATCTTGTTCGTGTGTGTTTGATGGTCTCACTTGTGTTGTTGAGCGTTCTTCTCTGGCTGGTCGCACGCAAGAAGAAACAACCGCCTCGACTCTGTACACACGCCCACTGTGGGGGCGACGATGATTCAGCGGTGCAAGGCTTGGCTACTAAACTCGACGGGTACTGATTGAGGCCCAGCCCAGGTGCGGGACGGAACAGGTAGAAGACGCCTCTTTTGTTGGCCCCCGGCGCGGTGGGGGCGTGGGGGGCCCGCCCTAAGGCCGGCCCGGGGCAATTTTGTTCCCCAGTGGGCTGGTTCCGAAGTGGTCGCGCGCTGTCCTCGTCGCACTCACCGGGCGGCCCGCAGCAGAGCAAGACGAGGAACCCTTCGGAATGGGCCGGCCGCCGAGGAGGAGGTGTGTGCAGCAGGAAGACTCACAGAAGGGATGGAAGATGAGTCAACGAGGACGCGGCCACCGACCGGCGTGTGACGCGGGCCGCGTCGTCCAGCCGCGTCGAGAAGGTCGGCGTCTCGTCTAACGGACCGCACCGCGCCGCACCACGCCCACTGGGCGGCGGCGCGGCCTGCACGGGCCTGCACGGGCCCGGCGCCAAGGTGCGTTCCATAGGTTCGGTATCAGATTGACCACCACGTGGAGAGGCAGGGTCGCCAGGCAGGCCGGCCCTCTGCTGGAGGGCGAGGACGCTGTAAAGTGGGTCAGAAGACCTTTGAGGCGGCCAAAAGACGCGTTTGACAACTTCGATTCGAGTCTTATAGTGCGACTCTGGAGCTCAAAACGTGCCCGGGATTTTGGCCGCCGCCGCCTCAACGGTCTTCTGACCCACTGTGCGCTGCGTCGCTCCGTGACACTGCGGGGGAACAGGGGCTCAGCACTAACCATCCAATTGGCTGCTCCCTGCAAGGTTCGCCAACACACCTGGCAAGCTGCTGCGGCGACGCACGACCCCGGCGCGGGTAATGCAAGGGATCCTTATCGCTAAAGAAGAAAGTAATTCACCGGGCCGGCCGGGCGACACCGCAGGGACCCTTCTTCGGGCCGGGACGTGGTTCGAATACCGATGTCCCGCGCGCTGCAAATGTGTGCGGCCGGAGCCTGCAGGGCCCGCTGTTCCGCAGTGCGCTGTGCACTCACCGCGCCCACGGCGGCACAGTGGGTCAGAAGACCGTTGAGGCGGCCAGAATCCCGGGCGCATTTTGAGCTCCAGAGTCGCAAAATGGGACTCGAATCGAACGTGTGACCCCACCAATGGATGCCTCGTTCGGAGAGCAATTTATTGGTGGGGTCACACGTTTGATTCGAGTCCCATTCAGCGACTCTGGAGCTCAAAACGCGTCTAGAAGTTTGACCGCCTCAACGGTCTTCTGACCCTCTGTGCGCCGGCTTGTTGGCAGCGCGCCACGACGGCGGCCTGCACGCCGTGCTGCAGGAGGTCCTCCTCACGCAATCCACGCAAGACAGGCGCCTTCTGCCGCGCGGGCCGCACCCACGCGCCAAAACCCTCAGTTTGATCAACTCCGAGAGCCAAAACAAGCCGGCGAGCACGGAGTTTACACGGCGAGCGCGCCGCGGGACATTCCTTCCTGGACGGGCGGACGCATTAGTACACCGAAGGCCCTTTCGTGGTGTGGTGTCCACCGCCGAGGAAAAGCAGCATGAAAACGACCTTTCTGACCAGGGAATTCAGCGGCGAGCCTGTGGTCTGGCCGGAGGCTGGGTGTCCTTGGTGTAGCCTGGGAGGCGCCCGGAGGCGGCCAGCGAGGAATCTTGAAGCCTGGAAGCAGCCCTGGTTTGCTGATTGGCTGATGGCCGATGATTGGGAATGGGGCTTCGTGGCGCCGGTCGGCGGGGAGACGGTGAGGTCACGGCTTGCGCAATGCGATGCTCGTCACGGAGACTCCAGACGAGCCGAGTGGGCCAGTGCCGGGCCCAGCCGCGCCAGGTGCGGAGCGGAGCCAGGCTTGCCTCAGGTGTGTGTGTGAGAGAGGGAGAGAGAGAGAGAAAGAGAGAGAAAAAGAGAGAGCGTGCGTGTGCGTGCGATGCTGTTGGCGGTGGATCGGGTTGCGAACCCTGTGCACACGGCTGATGGAGAGCCTTGTTTGCGGGGAAGCAAGTATAAGGGGCGCTTGGTTACTTTTGGGAGGAAGGACCTCTGTGTCCGGCGTGCGTTGATTGGGTGACAGCGTGTCGCGTTGGCTCGCGGAGACCACCAGCACTGAGACGACCATCACTGAGACGACCATCACGGAGACCACCGTCACTGAGACCACCATCACTGAGACGACCATCACTGAGACGACCATCACTGAGACCACCATCACTGAGACGACCATCACTGAGACGACCATCACTGAGACCACCATCACTGAGACGACCATCACTGAGACGACCATCACGGAGACCACCATCACTGAGACGACCATCACGGAGACGACCATCACGGAGACCACCATCACTGAGACGACCATCACGGAGACCACCATCACGGAGACGACCATCACTGAGACGACCATCACGGAGACGACCATCACGGAGACCACCATCACGGAGACCACCGTCACTGAGACGACCATCACGGAGACCACCATCACGGAGACCACCATCGCCACCAGTAGCTGAAGAACCATCCTCGAATAATCCACAGCCAACCGAGCCCGGCTTGCGTGCGCCGTGCGTGCGTGCGTTGGCCCTCTTCCCCGTTGAGGTCGCCTCGTTGCGTGGCTGGCGCCGAGGCTGGCGCCGCGGCCGGCCGCTGCCCGCACATCCGAGTTCTAATTGATATCGGAAGCGCCGGACCGCCACACCCGGCGCCTCGCTCCCCTCGGACGTCGCTCGGAAAAAAAATGCCAAATCGAGAAGGGGTAAATACTTGGTCGGGCTGCGAGCGATAAGCGTGCTGGCGACGTGTTTACCTGGCGCGCGCCCCGCTATCTCCAGGCTCCTCGAGGAGGTGGCGCTCGTCAAACACCAATATGGAGCGGAGCGGCCGCGCTTTTATTTTCTTGCGAGCTTTTTGCGATGACTGACTTGCGAGGAGGCGAAGAAGGACGCGGGAAAAAAATGGGTGGCGGCTGCTGCAACTATTTTTACGACTTTCGTCATGATGATGATCATCTTCATCAGGATGAGCCCCGTCCTGGCTCCTCTCGCAACGGCGGCGGCGGGTGGCCGTGAGCGAGTGCGCCCGTAATAGAAATTTAATAGCGCCGCGACAAGAAATAAGTCATTTTGACAAGGCCTGCTCCGTGGGCCGAATACGCGGAGGACAGGACACCTGGGGCCGCAGCAACACTGCTAACACCGGCACGGCGGGGCAGGGCCGCCTCGTGACCTAAGCACACTCGCTGCCATTAGGCGCTGCGAAACAGGAGCGAAAATTGTTGGCGCCCGAGCGGGGAGTCGAACTCAAGACCTTGCCTTAGCCTGCATTATTTTTGTTAATTTTTTTTAACTAATAGAAGTTTACCCAAGAACCTTCATAATTTTTTATACCAATTTGTACATTAAGATTCTACAAATATTTATAAATTTCTATAAAAAAAAACACATTTTTTAAAATTGTAACAACAACAAAAGGTGAGCTGCGGGTTGTGTAGCTGTACTGAGGCTCCGCCGCCGTGGAATCTGAGGCGTTGTAATGGAAGCAATTTGTCGGGGCGGAGTGAGAGGAGTATTTGGTGTGTGCCGGCAGCGCCACTGGCTGCGCGGCCGCGCCGCAGACAGCGTTTTGAGCGGTAAAGTCGTCGCGGAGGAGCGGCGAAATGGCGGCCTGAGGTTACGGTATCCTACCTTACTTTTCCACATTCTGATGAGGTGGTCATCAGGGCGGCGGGGCAGGCAGGCAGGCAGGCAGGCGGACGGGGCGTACCGTGCGGTTTGCTGGTGCGGTGGCGCACAGTGGGCCAGAAGACTCCAGACGCGTTTTGAGCTCCAGAGTCGCTAAATGGGACTCGGGCCGAACGCGTGATCCCTTCAGTGAATTCCTCGTTCGAAAACAACTCCATTGGTGGGTTCACACATTCGGTTCGAGTCCCATTCAGCAACCTGGAACTCAAAACGCGCCTAGAGTTTTTTCCGCCTGCGCGGTCTTCTGGCCCACTTTGTGGCGGCGGCAGTATACTTGCAGTGTACTCGCGGCCGGCCGCTTTGTGGCTTTCTTACATTCGTATCGTATCTGCGATATGCGGTGTGAGCGGCGTTGAGTGAAGCACCCATCGCCAACGGGACCGCATAGTGCAACGCACACTCACTCACGGACACTCAGACAAGCATCGCAACGAATGCAACGAGGTGCATGGGCTGCAGTGCTCGGGCCTTCGAGCCCTCGGCGCTCGGCGTTTGGTGGCGACACGCCGGTGCCCCTTCACCTGGCTGGCTGGCCGCACCGCACAGTGGGTCAGAAGACCGTCGGGGCGGCCAAAATCCCGGACACGTTTTGAGCTCCAGAGTCGCTAAATGAGATTCAAATCAAACTTGTGACCTCACCAATGGCGTCCTCGCGTGAAGAGCAATCCACTGGTGGGGTCACACGTTCGATTTGAGTCTCTTTTAGTAACTCGGGCGTTTAAAACGCGTCTTCGGCCGCCCCAACGGTCTTCTGACCCACTGTGCATCGTTACAGCCCCTCGGCGTGCGCGTTGTCCCAAGCGTAATGGCGCTCTCGCCGCGTTTGGCGATGATATACGGGGGCGACGACGCCAGCCTGCCCGCCTGCCTGATTGGATGAAAGCGAAATTGACAAGCGCATTTTGTTTTTTGATTGTGTTCATTTTTCATTTGTGACACGGCGAGGCTTAATTAACGCTGCGCTGGTGGCACCGGAAGTGGAAGGGCGGCAGGGCGTGCAACCTTTGGCCGGCGGGGCTCCCTATCGACCGGCCCGATAGGGCGTCGCGTGGGGAAGCCCGTCCGAGCGCGGCGCAGCGCTGTCCATCGGGAACGTCGTGGCGGGGGCCGCCGCGCCGACGACGACGACGACGGACCAGACCTGTGGAATCCACGCGCCACAGTGGGTCAGATGACCGTCGCGGTGGCCAAAATAATAGACGCGCTTTGAGCTCCAGAGTCGCTAGATGGGTCTTGAATCAAACGTGTGACCCCACCGATGGATTCCTCGTCCGGAGTGCAATCCATTGGTGGGGTCACGCGTTCGGTTCGAGTCTCATTTAGCGACTCTGGAGCTCAAAACGCGTCTAGAATTTTGGCCGTCGCGACGGTCTTCTGACCCACTGGGCGCCTTGCTTCCCAACAGCGCCTGGTACTTGTACTACGCCCCGCCTCGCTCGCACGGGGCGGCCGGCGGCCCGCGGGAGAGCCTGGGCGGTGCAAGCACTGTCCTTTCCTTCCTGTTTGCGCCAAGTGGGCTGATTGGATAATGAATGCGCGGCGCGCCACTGAGTCGTGGCGGCAGACTCTACGCGTCTCTCTTGCACTCATGGAGCGCCATGGGGCGTGCGAGGGAGACGCAGCGACGAAGCACCCTTTCAGAACGAGCCGGTGCACATCGGGTCAAAAGCGAGGGGTGAATCACTCAGTGTTTTGGTGTACACATGAGTACATGAGTACGGGGGAGTACACCTCACAAACCTCGTAAATTTCACCTTTTTAGACGTTTTTAGGTATTATTTAGCGTTTGCATACGACATACAACGCCAAATCGTGCAAAAATAAGCAAATTTTGCCCCATTTAAACTTGTGAGTACACTGAGTACGGGCCAATTTGTACACATGAGTACACTAGTGATTCACCCCTCGGTCAGAAGACCGTTGTGGCGGCTGAAATTCTAGTCGCGTTTTGAGCTCCAGAGTCGCCACAGGGACTCGAACCGAACGTGTGACCCCCACCAATGGAATCCTCGTTTGGAGAGCAATCCATTGGTAGGGTCACACGTTCGATTGGAGTCCCATTTAGCGACTCTGGAGCTCAAAACGCCTGGACTTTTGGCCGCCTCAGCTGTCTTCTGGCCCACTGTGTTGAGGCTGTTCCCCAGCCAGTGCGCGCCCTGCTGCCGGTCATTTCACACGCGGTGACCCGCCACTCTGCGGATACCGAGCATTCAGCATGAATGTGGGCGTGCGTGCGTGTGAGTGTGCGCGCGCCGTGACCGCGCGGAGTGCACATACTGGGCCATGAATGCCGCCGAGCCGAGGCAGGCCGGTAGGGCCGGCCACTGGGCTGGCTGGCATGCCCGCCGTCCATATCGTTGTCCAGCCTGTCCAGGGCCAGGGCGGCGCGCCCTACACTGCGGGGAAAATAACATGCTTGGCGCGGCGGCGGCCTGGCCGGCGGCGGTCCGCGCGGTCCGGCCGACCCAGCCCGTTTTTGGGTCGGTCCGGCCGGCCGGTGTGCATTCCGGGGCCTGCCCTGGCCGGACTGGTTCCGCGCGGACAGCACCATGTCGCGGCGAACGCCCTCTGCGTGGCGGGGGATCATTGTCCCCGCCGGCGATAAGCAATACGCCGGCGAGGCGCGCCTCCTCGTGGCCGCCGGGGTATCGGCAGCCATCAGCAGCCATCGGCACCGCGCTCACTCCCCGCGCGGATCGTTGATTCACGGCCCGCGGCACTGCAAAGCTGCAGAGCAGCGCCAGCAAAGCACTGCACAGCGAGCTGCACGCCCCGCCCCGCCCCGCCCCGCCGCAACACGAGAGCGAGCCGAGCGGCGCGGCGGCGGTGCGCGGCGGCCTTGGGCTAGGTCAGGATCAAAGCTATGTAGGTGGGGCGCGGCGCGTCGTCGGCCGTGTGGGCGTCAGAGTGTCTTTGCTCGGCGCAACGACGCGGTGCTCGTGCGGAGCAGCAAGCAGCACCCTGCCCGGCCGCGCTGCACGCTGTCGGCAGGATGCACATGAGCCCCATCCCGTTTGAGCCCCGATGACTAGAGCCCCAACTGCCGGGGGCCCGACCTCCCGGCTCGAGCCCCGCCTTGAGCCCGACTAGTGCCCCACGCTAAGAAAAGTCGTAATTTGGCCCCAAAACAGTGAAAAAGTGGAAGTTATTTGGCGTGGGGTTCAAATGGGGTTCAAGTCTGGACTCAGTCTGGGCTCAGGTCGGGGCTCTGGCAGTCTGGGCTCAGTCCGGGCTCAAGTCGGGGCTCGAGTCGGGCTCGACCGGGGCTCTAGCTGGGGCCCAGGCTCAGGTCATCGGGGCTTGACGGGGCTTATGTCCACCCTGCCACGGCGTCCACGACGTCGGCGGTCGCGTGACTACAAACACTCGGCGCGGGCATGACGGCCATGACGGTTGCGGGGCCCTTACCGCGTGCCCGCGCCGCCCCGAAACACATTGTCGCGAGCCATAACAGTGGCCTGCATGGCCCACTGTGCGCCAACGCGAGGGGCGTACCGCCGCTCGGCGCGCCGCCCACGTTGCCGTTGATACAGTGCGATAGCCATGGCGATAGCCCCGCCCCGAGATGACATGCACGTCCTCGTCGTCTTCCCGGCGAGTAATCGGCGAGCTTTCTAAAAATTGAAAGAGAAAGTGAGGGATGCATGTGAACGAATACGCGGCGAGCTGGCACGCGGTGCCGCCGCTCGGCAGGGGTCTGTCCGGGCCGGCTGCTGCTGCTGCTGCTGCTGCTGCCGCCGCTGCTGCTGCTGCCGCCGCTGCTGCTGCTGCTCGATGACCCCGGCGCTTCACACGCCCGTACGGCGCCGGAAGCCCGCTTGCGTAAGTGTGGGAGGCGCGGAGTGGGGCGCGCCGTTTTTTCCCCGCGGTCCGACGCCGAGTTCGCACACGACCGGCCGTCCGTCCGGGCCGCGCCGTCCGTCGACCTGGTCGTTAATTAGCGAGCACTCGAAGACGACGGCGCTCATGCTCAGTGTTCAGTGTGCCAGAAGACCTCCGCAGGCAGCTGAAATTCTAGACGCGTTTTGAGCCCCAGAGTCGGTAAACAGGACTCGAACCGAACGTGCACGGAAAAAAAGAATTTGTTGTACCAACGAATATGTATGTTGATTTTGGGACAGCAAAGAAAAAGTTGTGAGGTTTACTATGAATTTGTTGTCAAAACGAACACTTTGCTCTCACAACAAATAATTCGTAAGGTGTACAAACATTTGAATATTTTTATTTTGATGATATTTAGTCCCTCTGACGATGTTGTTCGTTGTGCGAGCAAAATGTTCGTTTTGACAACAAATTCATAGTAAACCTCACAACTTTTTCTTTGCTGTCCCAAAATCAACATACATATTCGTTGGTACAACAAATTATTTTTTTTCCGTGTGTGACCCCACCAATGGATTCCTCGTTCGGAGAGCAATCCATTGGTGGGGTCACAAGTTGGGTTCGAGTCCCATTGGAGCGCCGGCCTTCTGGCCCGCTGTGCTATGCCGGCCAGCGCGTGCACCATCACTGCGCCGCCACCCAATCCGCCGCCCTCGCGGGGTCGTCGGCAAACCGGGAGCGACTCGGCCGGGGCTGGTGATGATGACGACGGGGGACGGGAAGAGTGGCGGAATGGAAAACGGAGTGGATGGCGCAGGAGGGCATCGCCCTGTTTTATTCCCTTGTCGGCAGGGCGTGATAACATAACGGAAAATAATTTCACTTTTTCGACAATATCTCCTGATCGGTAAGAGTAAGTTCATCAAACTAGGGTTCATTTGAAAGCTGAGAATGCACTGAATTTTCGTTACCTTATGACCCAACGTCATAAAAACACTCCTTGTGGCCAAAAATAATTTTCGTTACAAATTTATTTCCGTTAATGTTATTTTGTAACGAAAATTATTTTCGGCCACAAGGAGTGTTTTTATGACGTTGGGTCATAAGGTAACGAAAATTCAGTGCATTCTCAGCTTTCAAATGAACCCTAGTTTGTTGAAATTACTCTTACCGATCAGGAGATATCGTCGAAAAAGTGAAATTATTTTCCGTTATGTTATCACGCCCTGCTTGTCGGTGCCATGCGGGGTGGGGGTGTCACACAGACAAATTTTTTTTTTTGAAACAAGAAATAGAAGCCAAGGCAAATTTACTTGGAACAAGGATAAATGCGCGAGGAGTAGGGCGGATACCCGAGGCCGTCCGGGTGTTGGCGTTGCGAGGCTGTAGTCTGACGGCGTGGTGCGTTGCTCTCCGCTATCGCAGTGCTGTGCTGGCGATACCGCCAATGGGCAGATTGGGGCCTTGGCCTCCGCAACTTGGGGGGCGTGCCGGCGTGCCCCACACCCCTACTGGGCGGCGCTTGCGGCGGGGAGGGGTGCACGCTGGGCCCTTCAAGGCGCCCAAGGTCGAGTGCGATGATGCACCCGTGTTGTGTGTCTTGCGCCTCAGGGACCAGGCCATCAGGGGTCGTGGCCGCCTCTATTGACGCGTGCGGCCGCACGGCTCACGGTGGGCCGGAAGACGGCGCAGGCGGCCAAAACTCTGGACGCGTTTTGAGCTCCAGAGTCGCTAAATGGGACTCGAACCGAACGTGTGACCCCACCAATAGATTGCTCTCAAAACGAGGAATCCATTGGTGGGGTCACTCGTTCGATTCGAGTCCTGTTTAGGGACCCTATGGAGCGCCCTGGAGCTCGAAACGCGTCTAGAGTTTTGGCCGCCCGCACTTGTCTTCTGGCCCACTGTGGGGCTGGAGGTCAGCACCGACATCGAGAGGGGGTGGGGGCGGCAAGTGGGGTTAACTTTGGGGCCGGGCAAAATGGGAGGTGGAGTGGGTCTATGCCTTATCCGGAAGGGGCGCGGCGGGGGAGGCGGGGGCTGGCGGGGGCTGGCGGGCGGCGAGCGGCAGGCAACGCAGAGGCACCCGCGGCGGCCCTGACGTTTACGGCCTGCTGAGAAATGATGCCAGTCTTTGCCGCGCCCTCCAACTTGAGTCCCCGAGGGCCGGCAGGGCGTGCTTTGTCTTGGTTTTCATTATCAGTCTTGCGTTTCCTCGGTACTTGTCGCACCGGCCGGCCGGCCCGCCCTCCGCCGCCGTCCCGCTGGCAGGCAGCTGCCTGGTCCCTGCCAGAGGGTGCCGCGTGCTGGGCGCTGCGCGGCGCTGCATGAGGCGACGTAAACGACCCGACCGCCATCGCGGGTCTTGGGTCACCGCGGTTGGCGCACAGTGGGTCAGAAGACCGTTGAGGCGGCCAAAATCCCGGACGCGTTGTTAGCTCCAGAGTCGCTAAATGGGACTCGAACCGAACGTGTGACCCCATCAATAGATTGCTCTCTGAACGAGGAATCTATTGGTGGGGGTCACACATTCGATTCGAGTCCCATTTAGCGACTCTGGAGCTCAAAACTTGTCTAGAATTTTGTCCGCCTCAACGGTCTTCTGCCTCACTGTGAGGCGGTGCCGTTGCCGGCCCAGTTTATCAGGCGTCCCGAACGGACCCGCCGTCAGCACGCGCTTTGCATCCGGCCTCGCAGTGCTGCGCGCCAGTTTGGTGAGGGCAACTTATTGCGTTCTTAAAAAAAAAAAAAAAAACTACGAATGTCTGAACTCGTGAGGAAGAGAAAGTAATTAGGATCTTTCTCGCGCGCGGCGCAAACAATTTACGTCACCAGGAGGCGTCGATA
>CM060090.1:2371611-2431611 GCA_030522485.1 Stenchaetothrips biformis
ATGGCGGTCCGTCCCTCTGCGCGCCGCAGGTGCGGACTACGTGTCGCGTGTATGATGAATTATCGCTGCTGCGCCGGGATGGAGCCAGGCAGGCAGCCAGGCAGGCAGTACGTGCGGATAGGCCCTTCCGGCCTTCTACCGATGACGGACCGACCGAATGGCCGGGGCGAGGGGTCACTGGCTGGCGCACAGTGGGCCAGAAGACCGGTGGAGGCGGTCAAACTTCCGGACGCGTTTTGAGCTCGAGAGTCGCTGGACGTGTGACCCCACCAATGGATTGCCTTCCGAGCGAGGCATCCATTGGTGGGGTTTACACGTTTGGTTCGAGTCTCATTAGCGACCGTGGAGCTCAAAACGCGTCTAGTATTTTGACCGTCTTCCGACCCACTGTGTGTCGCTGGCCGGGCCGGCTAGATCGCCCATTCGAGACGGACAGCGAATTGGATCCTCCTCATAACGTAGTTCGAGCACGCGGTGTTTGTCCTCCGCGATGGGCCGGCCAGGCATAGGCGAGCCTTGGCAGGTGTCTGTCCGCCTCCCACGGTATTCGCGCATGTCTGGATTGCGACAGTGGCGCCGCTGGCTGAGCCGTCTGCTCGTCGTTGTCGTTGCCTCACAATAACGCATTGTCACGTGCTGCAGTGAGCCTCCCAGCCGCCCCGGCAGTGGCGTGGCCGTGAGGGGCCGCGAAGGGACGCGAAGGGCCGCGGCGCGGCGCCCTCGGCCAGGGTGTCGTCCTGGCCCCTGGCCGGCGCGTGGGCGGGGCACCGTAGGCCAGAGAACCGGCGCAGGCGACCAGAACTAAAGACGCGATTTGAGCCTCAGAGTCTCTAAATAAGACTCGAACCGAACGTGTGATCCCATCAATGGATTGCTCTCCGAACGAGGAATTCATTGGTGGGGTCTCAAATCCCATTTAGAGCCTCTAGCTCAAAGCGCGTCTAGACTTTTGGCCGCCTGCGCCGGTCTTCTGGCCCAATCTGCGGGGCTGCGAGTCGCTGCCCATGCCCACCCTCTGGAGTCTGCCAGGAGGCTGCACTGGAGGCTGGCGGAGTTCAAAGGGCCTTGAACCTGCGCGGCTGCGCGGCCATTGCCCGTCCCTGCCGTGCGCCACTGCGCCGGGCCTGCCTGCACCAGGGCCGCATCGGGGCCGCCTCACACTCGAGGGGGCAACCGCTCAAGAAATAATGTGTCCCCTTGAGCGCCAGAAATCTCTGGAAATCGGAAATCTTCCCCCCAAAAAGGCAAAAAAAAAAACAAGCAAATTTTGGGCGTCAAATCGGTCGGAATCTTGCGAAATCCGTAGAAATCTCTTCCCTTAAGAAATCTTGTGTCCCCAAACATACTAAGTGGTTGCCCCCTCGCTTACACTGCTCTGAGGGTCGCCCCGCCGAGAGGCCTCGCTTCATATTTGTCCGGCACGACGGCGGCGGCGGGTGGGCCGGGCCAGACCGTTGCACCGTGATGGGCCTGCCTAAGTGGCGTCGCCGCCAAGGCGCCAAGCTGCCTGCGCACCGATGCGCGAAGTGCATTGTTTAAGCGTCAGGACAGGAAATCAAGGTTATTAATTTTTGGTGCCTCCGCCGCCCCGGCCTGCCGCCTGCATGCTGTGTTGGTTTTTAGTTTGTTTTATTATTCCCGGCGCGACGCGGCTAAGCCCCATGCAGACAGTGCCGCAGTGTAGTATTGTGCTTGTCCGTGTCTGTCTGTCTGTCTGTCTGTCTGTCCGCCCGTTCGTCCGTGTATCTGGCTGTGTCTGTCTGTCTGCCCGCCCGTCCGTGTATGTATATGTATGTGTTGTTTTTTTTTGGTCCCCGAGCTTCCGCCGCGCCCTGTGTTTTAAATCCCTTAAGGATCCGTGGGGTCGTTTCCGCGAGCTCCACCAACGCCCTGCACCGAATTTCAGTCTGCGTCTGGCCGGGTGCCAGCGGAGCTCTGCCTCTCTCGCACTCCCCGGTGGGGCCGTGAGGGAGGCGGGGGGCGTGCGGTGGGCGTGCCAGCAGCGTCGCGTGGGATCGGGGAGGCGGGGTCGGCCAACGCGCGCGAGAAGTTGACTTGTCATTCCGGCAGCCGATCCTTGAATTACTGCTGCAGTCCGGCCGCCCCTGGCCGGGGTGGGTGTTGCCACACAGTGGACACCGGCACGCTCGCCTGCACGGCTACTGCTGCTAGTAGCTGGCCCGGCTGGCCCCGGGTGAAAAGCGTGAGAGGCAACCAAGTGGCGTCCTGCCCCGCTAAGGCTTCCGCACACGCGCGAACGTGTGTGTGTGTGTGTGTGTGTGTGTGTTGGAGTGTGTGTGTGTGTGTGTGTGTGTGTGTGTGTGTGTGTGTGTTGGAGTGTGAGTGCCTGCGCGATGCAAGGAGTCTGCGAGTACCTCCCCCGCCCCGCCTGTAGTCTGCAGCACCATCCTGGAGCCCGTCTTTTTTTCTCACCGCGGTCGGCATGCAGGCTGCGCGCAGGCGAGGCGCAGGCGCACCGTGAGTCAGAAGACCGTCGAGGAGGCCGAAATCGTTGACGCGTTTTGAGCTCCAGGGTCGCTAAATGGGACTCGAATCGAACGTGTGACCCCTACCAATGGATTGCTCTCCGAACGAGGAATCCATTGGCGGGGTCACACGTTTTGTTCGAGTCCCATTTAGCGACTCTGGAGCTCAAAACGCGTCGAGAGGTTTCGGCCGCCAGCGCCGGTCTTCTGGCTCACTGTGCGCAGGCGAAGCGCAGGCGAAGCGCTAGCGCGGCCAAATTAACGCTTTGGCAATAAAGGCGCTAACGCGGCACGCTGCTCCTGTTTTGTGCCGTTTAGCTCGCCATTAGGAAGCCATTCGGCAGGCCGTCCGGCGGCGCGCTCCCAGACTCTCGGCGCGGGGCGGGGCCTCAAACTTCCGCACCGGGGCAGGCAGGCCTCGCCGCCTGATGAAACCGAAACCCATTCCCATCGTCCGCTCGTTTGAGGGCGCCTGCTTCGCGCCAATCTCGCGGCCGGGGCCCTAGTGTTGCCCCCGCAGCACCCCGAGGCCGTGCCCCCTCAGCACCCCGAGGCCGCGCCGCCGCGCCCCCGCAGCACCCTGAGGCCGCGCCGCCGCGCCCCCGCAGCACCCTGAGGCCGCGCCGCCGCGCCGCCGCCTCCCCGGCGGTCCAGAGGGCGATATCCACGCCGTCCCTGCCGGTCATTGTCACCAAACGAGTCTCTTCCTGTCGGTCGGTGTCCCCGCCGGTCGGCGTCCGCGTCCCCCAGTGGAGGGGCGTGGAGGGCCCCGCTCCGTGCGGGCGCAGCGGCCGTTCCTTTCCCCGTTTTTGTTTCGGGGCGTGGTCCGGCCAGCCGCGCTGATTGACGCGTGCGGTCCGCCCGGTCGGCACGTCGCTGCTGCTTTCCTCGCCGCGTTCGAGTGGGCCAGCAGGCACGCACGCACGCACGCACGCACGCACGCACGCACGCACGCACGCACGCACGCACGCACGGCGACTGGTCACCAAATACGTGCCGCTGCTAATGTTGCGTGTTTGGATCGCCTCGTTGCTATTCCAGTGGCCGTCCGGAGCACAGTGGGCCGGAAGAGCGGTGCGAGGCGATAAAAATCCCAGACGGGTTTTGAGCTCCAGAGCCGCTAAATGGGACTCGGCCCGAACGTGTGACCTCACCAATGAATTCCTCGTTCGGAGAGCAATCCATTGGTGGGGGTCACACGTTTGGGTCGAGTCCCATTTAGCGACTCTGGAGCTCTGCACGCGTCCATAGGTTTGGCCGCCTGCGCCGGTCTTCTGGCCCAGTGTGCGGGGTCGGTCCGGGGCCGGTGCGCCACGCCCGCGCCGTGCTGCCTCCCGGCCGGCGGTACAACGACCTGCAGCCTGCGGTCCGAGCCGAGCAAGGGCGCGCCGAGTCCAGCCGGGCCGAACCGAGCCGGGCCGAGCCGAGCCGGGCTGCGGCCAAGGATCCGGCATTGCCGCGCCGTGCCGCGCCGCCCGGAGTCCAGAGTCACTCCAGGAGTGACTCCAGTGGGGTCCAGGCCGGCCGGCCGGACGGGGCGGGGCACTGGGCAATGAGTCGGACGGAGAGGGAGATGGGTGCAACGCACGCTGCTGCGCTGCCGCAACGGCTTCCGTGTGCGTCCGCGCATATGTGTGTGTGTGTGTGTGTGTCTGTCTGTGTCTGTCTGTCTGTCTTTCTGTCTGTGTGTCTGTGTGTGTGTGTGTGTGTGTGACCGTCCGTCCGTCACCCTTTCCCCTTTCTCTGGCAGCTCGTGGCGATGAGACTCTCGCTTTTCGACTCGTACTCGTGCGCGCCCCGGGGCGGTTTGGAGCTGGCAGTGGCCTGGCTGGAAGCCTATGGTTGGAAGCCTGCCTCTGCCGCGCCGGCGCTGCGGTTTGGTGTGAAGGGCCTGTCCCAGGTTTTCGTCGCTTCGTCGCCTCCCCGCACAGTGGGCCAGGAGACCGGCGCAGGCGGCCAAAGCTATGGACGCGTTTTGAGCTCCAGAGTCGTTAATTGGGACTCGAATAACACACCGTCTGACCCCACCAATGGATTGCTCTCTGAACGAGGAATCCATGGATGGGGTCACGCGTTCGGTTCGAGTCCCATTTAGCGACTCTGGAGCTCAAAACCCCGTCCGGGCTTTTGACCGCCTCCGCCGGCCAACTGTGCGCCGCTCCCCTCCCCGTCTCAGTGACCGCCGGTGGGTGCATGTGAACTCGGCCGACGGCGGCCTCGACGCGCAGCAGCAGCAAAACATGCAGCGCTGGTGGTGACGATGGCGCTGCTGCTGATAAAGGGGCGTGCTGGCTGCTGGTTCGGCGTCTGGTGGGCAGGATGGCGTGCGTGCGTGCGTGCGTGCAGCGCGTAGCGCCGTGCACGCAGCGGGTGGGCCGGGCCGCGCGACACGCCTGCGCCGCGGGCGGGCATACCCCCCAGGCGCTCGGCCGGGCAGCACAGCGGCCACCGCAACGCGCAGCAAACCAGACTCACTCATCGGTGAAAAATGGAATGGAAAATTGAAATCGATTCCGTGTTTTGGCGGCATACACCCTGCTGCCAGGAGAGAGAGAGAGAGAGAGAGAGAGAGGAGAGAGAGAGAGAGAGAGAGAGAGAGAGAGAAGAGAGAGAGAGAGAGAGAGAGAGAGAGAGAGAGAGAGAGAGAGAGAGAGCAGCGGCCCGTCCTGCTGCGCCCGCGGAATCACTTTGTCGTGTGGACCGCCTGCTGCTGCCAAATTGGGTACGCGGCGGAGTGAGGTGGCGGCGCGGGGCGCGCGCTGTGTTTTCATTGGCACACCAGTCGGGAGTTTGTTCCGCCGCAGTGGACGGAATGAGTGGCTGGCGTTGATCGGACCGCTGCCTCCCTGTCGGACCAACACCGATGGAGAGAGAGAAAGGGGGGGGGGGGTCGCGGAAGCAGTAGTTATAGTGGATGTTATATGGACTGAGGCATGCAATAAACGCGCCATGCAAATTAAACGGTGTTCCAGGTGTGTGTTGGGGGGGGGGGGGGGGGGCGTGCCTGCTGCTAGACTCGTCGGTGAGGAGAGCTGCCACTACTTGGCACCGTAGTTGGGCTGAATTAAAAGAAATACCGCGTGCTGAACGCGAGGCGTAACGACGTGCGAAAGTGTGTTGGTACACAAACAGTGCGCGGCAGTTGCCCGCACTGCGGACCTGAGTCTCCCCGCCCCCTCCCCCCCTTCCCCCCCCCTTTCCCCCCGAGGCCACGTGAAATGTGCAATGCGGAACATTTTCCGGGCGACGTTGAAAGTTGAGCGCGCGGGATTTGGCACGCTCCACCCGGCCGGCCCGGAAAGGGGAAAGGGAAGGGGGGGGGAGACTGGGTAGGGGCAAAGTGATTAGACGCGCGCCCGCCGTCCGAGTTGGAGCGTCCAGTAGACTGGTGGTAGTGGCGCAGCGAGTCGAATACTGACCGACGTGTTTTTTTTTTTTGTCTGTTGCAGGTGAGGAGACGACGGGTGTCCTGCTGCGACGAGCGGCGCCGTGCCCGCGGCGGCAGAAACGGCGAGGCGATGCACAGTGGGCCGCAGACGGCCAAAGTTCTACGCGTTTTGAGCTCCAGAGTCGCTAAATGGGACTCGAATCGAACCTGTGACCACACCCATTGATTACTCCCCGAACGAGGAGGAATCGATTGGTCGGGTCACACCTTCGGTCCGGGTCCCATTTAACGACTCTTGAGCTCAAAACGCGTCTGGGGTTTTGACCGCCTCCACCGGGCCCACTGTGCGGTGCCTCGAATCCCGGCCAGGTACCACTTGTAGGGCTGGAGGAGCACATTGGCGCGGCGGCGCGGTGCATGTGTTGGGACACGCTCCTTGCCCAATCGCGTGGGGCGCAGCGAGCAGCCGGCCAGCGTTCCAGGCCTGGAGATCGCCGGCCGATTCCATTGGGCGATCCTGCACGGCTGAGTTGCCGCTGCCCTCGCTGCCCTCGCTGCCCTCGCTCGGCTTGGCGGAGGCGGTGGCGCGCAGACTTGCAAGCCATTGTCACCTGTTCGCTGTTAAGGACCTCGTCGCTTAGCGGCCGCGTGTTCGACGCAAGGCCTGGCCGGCCTGCCGCCGGTACCGCTAGACGCCGCGCCCCGCCCCGCCTCACCCCGCCCCGCCCCGCCTCACACCGCCCCGCCCCGCCTCACCCCGCCTCACCCCGCCCCACCCCGCCCCGCCCCACCCCGCCCCACCCCGCCCCGCCTCACGCGCTGTCCGGGATGAACTTCCTCGTTCCCAGTGCAGCGAGCGTGCCGCGGCTGATTTGAATGGCACCGGTCGCGATGCGAGTCTGGCAGCGTTTCCACGCCGCCGTTTTCGCGGTTCTCCTCGGCACGGCTCCTTCCTTCCGAAGACGCTTCTTCTCATCAGCCGCGCTTTACGAGGCCGTTGCACAGTGGGTCAGAAGACCGTTGAGGCGGCCAAAATTCTAGACGCGTTTTAAGCTCCAGAGTCGCTAAATGGGACGTGTGACTCACTTATGGATTCCTCGTTTGGAGAGCAATCCATTGGTGGGGTCACACATTCGATTCGAGTCCTATTCAGCGACTCTGGAGCTCAAAACGCGTCCGGGATTTTTTGCCGCCTCAACGGTCTTCTGACCCTACTGTGCGCGCCACGCCACGCCGTCCTCCGCGACCACAGCGCCGCGGTGGCACAGTGGCCCCGCGATATGTGGGTCTCATCGGACAGTTGTTGACCCGCCGCTGCGCTGATTGGTGTGCGTGTGTGCGTGTGTGTGTGTGTGCGTGTGTGTGTGAGTGTGTGTTTCCGGTCCGGAGGAGCCCCGCGGAGCTGGCAGCCTCCGTGCACCGCTACGCGACGCGACGCGGCGCTGCGCTCAGACCTGCGACGCTTCCAGAGTCCGGAGTCATCGACGCAGCGAACTAAACACACGTTTCATCCTAGGCAGCCACCGCAGCAGCAGCCGCAGCAGCAAAAAGGTTTATTTCTTTTCTTCCCGCGCTGCAGAGATGAGTGTTTTTTTTTCCCCTCTTTACGGAACGTCGTTATTCCGGCCGGTTGGCCAGACAGGCGCAGTGCATGGATGGCCGCGCCCGCGATTAGCGTGCATATCCAGGCCAAGTGCCACCGCGACGTTTAGGGGGGGGGGGCAGATGCGTTGGCGGGACAAAACGGGGCGCTGGCCGAGAGGGTGGGGTGGGGGGGGAGGGGGCAATGAAAATTGAATCACTTTTGTGTGTCGCCGGTGCGTCGCCCCGCAAGGCGTCGACACGAGGGCGACGCCGGGCTCATTGTCCGGTGTGTTTGTGGCGGCCGAAGTTGGCCAGGCTGTCTCTTTGTTGCGGGGGGCGGGCGTGCCCTGGGCGTGCCCCACACGGCGTGACTAGTGCCTCACCGCCGGCCGGCCAGCCCGGCCGGCCAGGCAGCCCCTACGCCACCGCAGTGATTGACGCCCCACTCTAATCCCTTCCTGATGGCGGCGGCGCCATCCATCTATCCATCCATCCATCCGGCGTGCCGATCGGCGGCTAATGACGCGCAGCCTGGCCGCGGCGTGACGAGCCGCGCCAATTCGGACGATTAATAAGAGTGGCGGCGTCCATTAGCGACCCCACCTGCCGTCGGCGGCGTCGGGCTGCAGCCGGCGCTGCTGGAGGCGGCGTGCTTGCAGTGCCGCTGCCGCTGCCCCTGGTCCTGGTCGCCGCGCTGGTGTCGCACTGCTGCTGTGCTGTGGTGGATGGAAGCCGCATTAGGACCGCATCGTACGCACGCCACATCGCACAGTGGGTCAGAAGACCGTCGAGGCGGCCAAAATCCCGGACGCGTTCTGAGCTTTAGAGTCGCTAAATGGGACGCGAATGGAACGTGTGACTTCGTCAATGGATTGCTCTCCGAACGAGGAAGCCATTGGTGGGGTCACACGTTCGATTCAGGTCCCGTTTAGCGACTCTGGAGCTCAAAACGTGCCCCGTATTTCGGCCGCCTCAACGGTCTTCTGCCGACCCACTGTGCAACACCTGGACCAATATGCACACCACATCGGTTTGCCGCGGGTCTGTCTTTCCGTCTTCCCGCATCGTCTTTCCGGCCTGCTTCTAACCGCCGGCCCTACTCCCCCCGCGCCCGCACCGCCCAAGCCGCTCTGGCCGGCTCTCTGCCCATTAGCCCCATGGTGCTAAACGGCGCGCTGCTCCGCGGCCCCGCGGCCGGGCCGACGGGGCCGACGGGGCCGACGGGGCCGACGGGGCCCCAGGGCTGAGCGACGACTCGGGGCGACGCGGGGCGACGCGCGGGGCAGGGAGGAGCGCCATTCATTTTCCGAGAAATTATTATTACGAGACGAGGTTGCCCGTAGCGTGCCGCCTCGCGCGCCGCGGCCCAGCAGCGCTGCCGCTTCGGATTTGCCGGCAGTTTAGTGATCCTCTCTTAGTAGTTTTTATTTTCATTTTTTTTATTTTTTTTTTTATTTTCGCTCGCAGCTTGGTTGTATTATTTTTTTTTCGGGACGTGTTTCTTCTTTCCGCCGGTCGTTTGTGCTGGAGGTGAATGGACGCTCGGCCGGACAAATCATGAGGCGGCGAGGCGAGCGTGACGCATGTGACGAAGGAGTTGTGTCCGTCACGGTCACGCCGGCTAGCGGGACGTTGCCCCGTCCGGTGTGACGCGTGACGTGACGCGACGCGGCGCGACGCGGCCGATGCGCTCCGGGTGCATCTAGTTGATGCGGAGCGGAGGGGGGGGGGGGGGCTGTCGACTGCAATCCCAGCCGAGGCGGAGCGAAGCCAGCAGGCCGGGTGGCAAACTCTCTGAGCCAACAGGGGAAACTCTTCTCCAAAACAGCGTGGCAACTCGCTTGCATCTGCACCCCCAGCGCCGGGCCCGTCCTTGCCGCGCCCCCTCGACGTGAGGGCAGAGGGAGGCGCTGCCGAAGAGAGTGGACGCATTCAACGCAATTGGACGCACTGGACGCGCGCTGCAGCGTGTGTGTGCGGCCCACTGTGCGGAGCGAGCGGCGCACAGTGGGTCAGAAGACCGCTGAGGCGGCCAAAATTCTAGACGCGTTTTGAGCTCCAGAGTCGCTAAGTGGGACTTGAATCGAACCCTTACCAATGGATTCCTCGTTCGGAGAGCAATCTATTGACGAAGTCACACGTTCCATTCGCGTCCCATTTAGCGACTCTGGAGCTCAAAACGCGTCTAGAATGTCGGCCGCCTCAACGGTCTTCTGACCCACTGTGCGCCGCCTCGAGTGCAGCGCCAGCGCGTACTCCCTCACCGACGCGCCGCCGCGGCCCTGCTGCGATTTGCCGTCGAGCCGCGCTGATGCAGTCCCTTCTAGTACCTCCTCGATGGGATCAGCGAAGTGGCAGGCAGGCCGGGCGGTGGGACTCGGGTCGCGTGCAACATCCGGCCGGCAGGGCGGGGACGTCGTCGTCGTCGTCGTCCTGGAGGCCGGCGCCTCTGCCCATCGAGCCTCTGCCCACTGAGTGGCCGCGGAAGGGAAGCCCAAAACTGTGGGAAAGTGAGAGAGCAACAATAGCTCGGGCAGCAGGTAGCGGCGCCTGCTTAACGGCCGTGCGCGTCGCGCGCGTGTAGAGTGTCTTGTCTCACTCTGAATTTGCCTGTACACAGATTGTTTTGATTGTGTCGGATTATTGCTTAGGATTCTGAATGATTTTGTCGCGCTTTTTGCCCGCTGACAGGCGTTTTTGAAGCAAGATGGTGGGATTGTCTCCTCCTGGCGTACACAGATTGTTTGAGTGGGGGACCGCTCGGTGTCGTGCCATCGAGCCTGCAGTGCAGTCGCCTTGTTAGCCGCGGCCGGCTCGCCGCAGCCCGGCTGGCTGCCTCTCTGCGGTGAATGTGTGCCTTTGCGCCGTAAGGGCGTTCGGCCCGGCCTTGCGCGGCCTTGCCCGGCCTTACAGTGTCGTAATAAATCAGCGAACGCCCTCACCTGCCCCGCGTGCTGCCCTGCTGTTGTTCCAAGCTCCAGCGCGCCTGGCCGCTCCACAGTGGGTCAGAAGATCGTTGAGGCGGCCTAAATCCCGGACGCATTTCTAGCTCCAGAGTCGCTAAACGGGACTCGAATCGAACCTGTGAACCCACCAATGGCTTCCTCGTTCGGAGAGCAATCCATTGGTGGGGCCTCACGTTCGATTCGAGTCCCATTTAGCGACTCTGGAGCTCAAAACGTGTCCGGGGTTTTGGCCGCCTCGACGGTCTTCTGACCCACTGTGCGCTCCGTCTCCGCCGCACCCCAGTGGGCCGGCCCGAGAGCGAGAGAGTCGGAGCGGCGGCGCTACGAGGCGCTCTCGGCTTTGATTCCACTCGGCTCGTCTTGCCTAACTTTCCCCCTCCCCCTCCCCCGCCCCGCCGGTGTTTGTCTTTACCCGCCCCGCGCGAGCATGGAGCCTATCCGCGATGCCCTTTGTTTTAAAGGGAGCAAGAGACTTGACGGCTCCACTAATTTGTCTGTCAAGGGCTGTTATCATTATTGCGGTGCGTGGCTGCCGTTAAGTTGAGTTTGCCGAATCTTGCGGGTTTGACCCACAAATAGAAGCGGGGGAAATGAGGAATGGGGGGAGGGGGGCTGGCCGTGGTTTATGTCTGCCTGTCGGCTGCGTCAACGCAGCGCCGCTCTCGTCTCATTTACGGGCGTTTGTCGCGGAGCACGGCGACCAGCGGTGACAGGTGCGGCCGGAGAGAGCACGGCGTCGAGCACGGCGTCGAGCATCGGGCTGAGCATCGGGCTGAGCATCGGGCGGTGATGAGATTCGGTGACCTCCTTCGCGCGCCGCGCGCGCCTCGATTGGAATCTTATCATAGGAATACATTTTGATTAGCATATTGGCGCCAGCGGTTCGCGTCCCTGTCCCACCATGCCCCGCCCCGCCCCGCCCCGCCACGGCGTCTCGGCCGGAAGCTGCGGGTTCTCTGTGGCGTTCCGGCGAGGAGGTAGGCACCCTTCTGCGCTGCGGTTGCCTGCCGCCACGGCGCCGTCATGCACGTCGCCGCGTCGCCGCGTCGCCGCGCTGCCAGTGTCCGCCCGGCCGTGGGCAGGAACGTGAACGAGGCCGTGCGGGACGAGCGCAGCTATGCGGCACACGGGGAAGTAGGCGGCCAGCACTTGGCACAGTGGGTCAGAAGACCGTTGAGGCGGCCCAAATCCTAGACGCGTTTTGAGCTCTAGAGTCGCTAGATGGGACTCGAATCGAACGTGTGACCCCACCGATGGATTCCTCCCTGAACGAGCTCAAAACGCGTCCGGGATTTTGGCCGCGTCAACAGTCTCCTGAGCCACCGTGCGGGGCTCTTCTCTAGGCCGGCCGGCGTCCGCGGCCTTCGCGTAGCACCGCGACGAGCACGCAGCGGTGCAGCCAGTCTGTTGCCGCGGTTGCCATGGGAATCGGAGGGATTCCACAGAGAGGGGGGCGGGGCCTTTGCATGTCGAGGAGAGCGCACCTCGCGCTGTTGACGGGGAGCGCATGGCACCAGGCCCGGCCGCGCCGCGCCCGCCGCCGTCGTCTTGCTTCATGGAATTTCATTCAAATTAAGTCAACATCTTCCTCCCTCCTGGCGCGCGTGACGGAAGCGCGGCCTCGCTGCTTCCAAACACACCGGAAACTGCGCGCAAACACACGCCGTGTTCGCAGGCGCTCACACACGCTCTCTCTCTCTCTCTCTCTCTCTCTCTCTCTCTCTCTCTCTCTCTCTCTCTCTCTCTCTCTCTCTCTCTCTCTCTCTCTCTCTCTCTCTCTCTCTCTCTCTCTCTCTCTCTCTCTCTCTCTCTCTCTCTCTCTCTCTCTCTCTCTCTCACACACACACACGCACGGGGGCGTGGCCGCTTCCGCGCTTACCCGCTCGCCCTCGCGTCGCGCGCACGCTGAGTCTGCGACGATGGATGTGCGAAGTTTGGCTGGAGCGGCACAGCGCACAGTGGGCCGGGCGTCGCCGCGGCCGGGCGGCAGTCTGGCGCTGCAGAGCGTCTGGCGCGGCGCGGCGCGCATCGGCATCACGCCGAGTGCCGTAATCCGAACCAAAGGCAGGGCGACTCGGTGATATTATCGTCATTACTCAGATTGGCGCAGAGTGTCGCGCTGGGCGGGGCGGGGTGGGGCGGGGTGGGGTGGGGTGGGGCGGGGTGGGGTGGGCGCATTGTGGCGACGGCACGGGCCTTGGCGCCCTTTTGCGCAAGCGGCATGCATTCTGCATGCAGCCGATCTGCTCGCGGCCGTGTGCCGTCCGCGGCGATGGCGGGGTGAGGTGAGGTGGGGCGGCCTCGCGCTCCGGGGGAGGAATACTTTTCAATTATGTGCCATTATTTTGCCCTTTTTTGTGTTAAGCATCCGCATTTGGAAGTAATGAATATGTTGGCCGTGGAATTGCCGGACTGGTTTACTGCCCCTCCGATGACCGTTTTGCCGTTTTGCGGCCCCGCAAGGGAATTGCTCTTTTTCCTCCATTTTTTTCCTTCTTCTTCTTCTCTCTTCTCTCTCGTTTTGTATTGGATGGCCGTGCTGCTTGGAAGCGATTTATGTGCTGTTGTTGCTGCCAGTCGTCCTGCTGCCGGTGCCGCCACCTTCCCCGCCGAGCCTCCGCCGAGTCATTAGCGTGCATGTGCTGCTCCAGCGCGGTGCGCGCCAGGCCGCCTGTTGCGCGCCATTTTTAAACGATATGTGGCGAGCGCACTGCGTGTGTGTCGGCCGCCTGTTGGCCATGCTGTCTGCCATGCTGCTGCACTGCGCACGTATTGGTCTGTCTGTCTGTCTGTCTGTCTGTCCGTCCGTCCATCCGCGCCATGGGATTGGCCGAGTCGCCGCCGTTTTCGGCTTATCTGTGCGCCGTGCTGGAAGACTGACGCGTTTGGCGGCAGCCGTGCGATACTGTTCAATGAGCCGCGATCTCCCCCCCCCCCCGCCCCCCTTTCCTCCTCCTTCTCCCGCCCCTGCCTGCGCGCGTCGCGCTGTGCAAATCGATGCTTTGAGGGCCCCCCGGCGTGCAGCTCGGCCGGGCCTTTTGCTCGTTACTGTACGCGCGGGACGAATGAACGCGTCTCCTTACCGCCTCTTTTATCTGTCTCCATCGCCCCCTAGTGACTGTTCGTTCCTTTCTCTCTCTCTCTCTCTCTCTCTCTCTCTCTCTCTCTCTCTCTCTCTCTCTCTCTCTCTCTCTCTCTCTCTCTCTCTCTCTCTCTCTCTCTCTCTCTCTCACTGCGTGTGGCGGCGGCGTGGACGCCTCGCTTATGATCCCTGATTGCCACCCTGATGGCAATCTTTTGCTCGGCTTTCGCTGCCGCGCGGCAGGGAGAGAGGGAGACCGAGGAATGGATGGAGAGAGAGAGAGAGAGAGAGAGAGAGAGAGAGAGAGAGAGAGAGAGAGAGAGGCGTGCGTGGACTTGGCCACTGAGAGTAAGAAGCGGAGGGAGAAATCGCTGGCCGCCAAGTCTTCGCGTGGCCGATGATGGCTTAAAAATCGCGTAGGGCACTGTAGGCCAGAAGACTGTTGAGGCGGCCCAAATTCTAGACGCGTTTTGAGCTCTAGAGTCGCTAGATGAGGCTCTTGCCAAACGTTTTACCCCACCAATGGATTCCCCGTTCGCAGGGCAATCCGGTCATGGGGTTACACGTTCGGTTCGAGACCCGTACAGCGACTCTGGCCGGAGCTCAAAACGCGTATAGAGTTTTGGCCACCTGCCGGTCTTTTGGCCCAGTGTGCAGGGCCGGTGGTGCGGCTCTCCTAGTAAGCTGTCCTGTCCGACCGAGGACGTCGGGTATGAGGTGCGACTCCGCCGGCCGGCCTGCCGGAGGGCTTTGGTGAGGTAGCTCGGCACGGTGCTCTGTCTTTCCCTCTTTTGTGTCGCCGGCGGTTTCGGCGAGGTCTGGGTGGGGCGGCGGCGGGGTGAAGTCGTTTACTGTTGTACGCGTCGTCGTCACGCACCTTGCGAGGGCCGCGGGAGGGCGGGCCGGGGGTGGTCCGGTCGGCGGCTCAACGCGTCGCCTTGTTTTGGCGGCGGTGTGAGGCGGGGTGCGGTGGGGGGCGGGTTGCGGTGCGGGGCGGGGCGCGGTGTGGGGTGGGGCGGGGTGCGGTGGGGCGGAGCGCTCCATTGCAGCCGCTGATGTAAGCTGTTATCTTCTTGTCTCGGAGTCGTGCGCCCCGCGTTACCCGCGCCTCAACAGCTGCAGGGTCAGCGGGCGGGGCGGGGCGCCGCGGAGATGCACGCCACCGCCACCTAGTGCAGCTCGCCCTTTTTGGAGTCCGTGAGGCGCTTCATTTGCTGCGGGTGGCGACAGCGCGTTGCGGTGACGACGTGACAGAGTGACGCGACGCCGTCGGCGAGGGAACGGCCCCGTGTTCGGGCGGAGCTGCGGGCTTTGGAAACGCTCTCGCGGAATGGGAATGGGACGACGCGTTTTGTTGTTGTTGTTGTTGTTTTATTCGGGTCGTTTCGGCGCCGCGAGGAGCGCTTCGCTTCCCTAATCATTTCCACCTCGGCCTGCTCGCTCGCGGTGTGGTGGTTGGGGGGCGGGGGGGCACCCCTTCCATAATTTCCCTGGTGCTGCTGAAAGCCGAAAGAAATGAAATGGGGATGGCACTGGGGCGCTGACTGCGGTGCTAGTTGTGAGTGAATCCCATCGCTGGGAGCGGGAGGGGCGGGGCGGGGCGGGGCGGATAATGGTGCAGTCTGATTTGCGTCGAGGCGTAGTCTTTTTCCTTTGCCGGTGTGTTAGCCTCTCCGGGGCGTTCCACGCGCGGCTGGAGTGGGATTTGCTCAGAGGGATGTAAACTGAATTCCCCCCTCGACGTCTTACCCCACCCCGCCCCGCCCCGCCCCGCCCCGCCCCGCCTCGCCCCGCCTCGCCCCGCCTCGCCCCGCCTCGGCCGCAATGAATAGCAGTGTGCGGTCTGCCGTCTTCGCGCTCCGGGCGACGGTGCGGCCGAGGTCGGATTGGGAAAGGAGATCGCCGTGGGGGTGGGTGGGGGGATGGGGGGGGGTGTATTTTTCCAGATTTCGATTTCGCTCCGCTGCGCGCTCCACTGTAGTGTGCACAGCGCCCGAGGCCCCGGCGGCGCTGAGTGGCAGATTTATGGACGGCCCCTCGTCGTCCTCCTGGACGCGGCGGCCCAAGGCAGGCAGCCCGGCAGGGGGTCGCCCGTAAATCTTGCCGGCGACACGACGGCGGGCTTGACGGGCCGGGGCGTCCTCCCCTAGCGGCCTGTCGCGCGGCGTCTCGCAGCGGACCGACGGACCGACGCCGACGCCGACGCTCCCCGCGACGCCGCGGCCCGGCAGACCGCTTGGCTTTTATTTGGCGTGGCACTCCACATCGCGCCGCGATGTCCGCGGCCGAGTTTTTGTTCTTTTCCTCCCTTTTTGTTTTTATTTTGGCACGGGACGCCGCCGTGGCAGGGCGCGTTATTTCCCATCCCGCTCCGCCCCATCGCGTACCCCTCCTCATACTCCACGCGCCGCGCGCGGCTGCAAGCAGGGACACATTTTTGCGGCAGTGAGGTGCCTTTAGTGTTTATTTTATTTTGTTTTATTCCTCCTCTTCATTTTTCTCCCTCGGTTGGATGCTGCCGGCTTGTCGCTGTCGTTTTTGGAGCAGCATCGCATCCCTATCGGCCGCGGCGTCGCGCAGCGTCGGCGCCGCCGTGCGCCGTCGCCTGGGAGGCCGCATCCTGCTGGAGCCTGTGGAGCTGGAGAGAGGCACAAAGACCGCGGCAAAGGCGCGTGGGACGCGAGACGGAACGCTATGGGGCGCCGGGACGACGGGCGCTGAAGTTTTAATTGGCTGCTCACGCGGCGACCGCCTGGCTTGTGACTAAGAAGTCCATCGCTGCGGTGGCAGTGTGCCGCGGACCTCGACGTCTGGTTGTGCGCCACTTGTTCCCCTTTGGCTTTCATACCGGCATCCCCCCCACCCCACAGTGGGACGGATGGACTGCGGCGCCGAGCCACTTGGTCACGGATTGGCGATGCGCCGCGATGGTGCCGCGATAGCCAGGCGATAGCCAGGCGATAGCCCCAGTCCAGCAGGGAGTCCGCGGGCGCGGGGCCGCAGGGCCGCGAGTCGTGAGGAGGCTTCCAGGCTGCCTGCCTGCCTGCCCGCCTGTGACCCCAGATGGCCATCGCTGGCTATTTATCGCCGACGCAAAGTCTCTCTGTGGGTCCTAGTTTCCGGCCGAGGCGGGCGAGCGGCGAGCGCAGGTGCCCCGCGGTGCCCACTGCACTCCGCCCCTGCCTCCCGGACGGTCCCGGCCGCCGCCGTGCAGTGCGTGCGCCAGCTGCGACTTCTCATATGAGGCGCCTTTGTCAGTTCCATCCACTTTTAGAGCGCCTAAGGCGCTTTGTGATTCAACGCCATAGGCGCTTCCTACCGAAACGCCTTAGGTTGCCAGAACGCCTTGTCAATGTTGATTGAATGAGCATCTGGATGAAAAGATGCCTCCCATGGAAACACCTTTGCTACCCATAGCAGCTCGTCAACATTGACAAGGCGTTCTGGCAGCAAACGCCTTTTCGTGCGGCTTCTAATAATGCTTAAAACAGGTGTTTCCATCAGAGGCACCTTTTGATCCAGGGGCTCATAGAATCAATCAAATGCCTTTGTTCATTGACTGTTTTGTCTGTAAGGTTTTTCGGCAGAGGGCGACAAGGCGTTTCAGTAGAGGGTGCCTAAGGCGTTTGACCACGAAGCGCCTTGAGGCGCTCTGAAAGTGGATGCGACTGACAAAGGCGCTTCATATCAGAACACGCCGGATTAAGAGTGTGGGTTGCAGATGTTCACCCCCGCCGCCCCCGCCGCCCCCGCCTAACGGCAACGACGGAACGACCGGCCGACCAGGAACCGGGCCTGTCGAAAACTCTGCGACCCTTATCAGATAGGGGGAGGGGGGGGGGGGGGGCACGCGACGAGAGGTCGCTGCCACCGCCGCGCGTGCCCAATGCGGCCAGCATGGACAATTCAAGTGTGAATATGTGTGGCGTGCGGGCCGTGGCCACCGATTCGGATCGGCGACGAGCGCGCCGCGTGACGCACGCAGCCGTGACACGCGGACACCCACGCGTGTTTTCCGGCGACTTGTTTAGGTGGCGGCGTAGCTTGCCGGCTTTAGGGGGAGTCGTTCCGGCGCGCGGGACAGCCGGACATGCTGCGACACGTCGTGGGCCTGGCCGCCCGGCATGGCTCGGCTGAGGCTGTAGTACAGTGTACGGGATGCAGGAGGAAAATCTCGGCCTGACCAGCCCCGCAGCTCACATCCCCTTTGGCTCCTCCAAGCGGCGGGGCGGGGCGGGGCGGGGCCGCCTCGAGTGACTGCCGCCCCGCCCGTCCGCCCCCCCCCCGCCCCCCAGCAGCGTCCACAGGGGAAATCATAACGCCTGTCCTGTTGGCTTTGCCCGCCAGCCCTTCTGGCCGTCGTGGTCACGCAGCACGCCTATGCAGCCTGCAGCGGCGTGTGTGTGTGTGTGTGTGTGTGTGTGCATATATGTGTGTGTGTGTGGCCTTTGACCGCCAGACTCGTCCACCTGAGACGGCAGGCAGGCTGGCAGACCGGTGTGCAAACGGTGCAAACTCGGTGGGCTCGGCGAGGCTCAGAGAAATGCAGGCCCAAAGGCCAAAGGAGCATCGGGCCGGGACTGCAGGCGGCGGGGGGCGGGCGGCCGAACGGGCCAACGGATGTGGCATACCGTATGCAAGCTGCGAGCGTCTCCCCTTTCCGCGATTGTCTGGCTGGCGGCGTTATTGCGGGACGTGCGCCGTGCCCGTCGACGTGGCGACGTACACGTCGACCGCTGACAGGCATCGCTGTATTTCATGGCTTCGATAGCATCGATCCGGGGCGCCGCGCCGCGCCGGCAGGGCGGACGCCGGCTCCCTCCGGCGTCATGTATATACGACGAGAGCGCGGCCGCGGCGCTGACGAACACCGTGGCCGTGGCCAAGGAGGGCAAGTGCCTGCCTCCTTTTCCACGCGCTGACACGGCGCCGGAGCACAGTGGGTCCGTTGAGACGACCAAAATTCTAGACGCGTTTTGAGCTCCAGAGTCGCTAAATGGGGCTCAAATCAAACGTGTGACCCCTCAAAGGATTCCTCTCCAAACGAGGAATCCATTGATGGGGTCACACGTTCGATTCGAGCCCCATTTAGCGACTCTGGAGCTCAAAACCCGTCCGGGGTTTTGACCGCCGCCACGGTGTTCTGGCTGTTCCACTGTGCGGGGCCTGCCGGCCGGGCGGCGCCGCACTCCCACTCTGGCGCCTGGAACGGATGGGCCGGGCTGCCGGAGCCTCCAGTCACGTCTCACGTCACCGGCCGGCAGGGACGCGCGTTCCAGGAAGTAATACGCGGTGCCGCAGGTGCATGTCGGCTGCACCCGCTCGGTCTGTCACTGGTTCGGCCCCTTTCTCCAGGGCCTCCAGCTCCGGCCGTGGCGGAGGCTCCAGCAGGATGTCCATAAACTAGCTGATTAGGCAACGGTTTGACCCGCCGCCCGTCCTTTGGCGTGGCTTATTGCCGGCTCGGAAGTTTGCCGGTGTGCGGGTTTGCACAGTGGGTCAGAAGACCGTTGAGGCGGCCAAAATTCTAGACGCGTTTTGAGCTCCAGAGTCGCTTAATGGGTGTCGAATCGAACGCGTGACCCCACCAATGGATTGCTCTCCCAACGAGGAATCCATTGGTGGGGTCACGCGTTCGATTCAAGTCCCATTTAGCGACTCTGGAGCTCACAACGCGGCTACAATTATGACCGCCTCAACGGTCTTCTGACCCACTGTGGTCTGCAGCGCGCTGGCACTGGAGGGTCCGCGCACAAGTCGAACGCGGACGCAGCGAGGCACGCTGCCGCCCAATTCCTGGCGCTGCAGTGCCGTGGCATGGCGGTCCTAATTTTCCAGCGCGGTGGTCGCCAAGTGGCCACGACGACAGCGGCGAGTGCAGCCCCACCCCGCGTACGGCCGGCCCGCAGAATGTCCCGCTGACTTCTGGAGTCTCCAGGCTGGAGAAGAGGAGCATGCCGAGGCAGCCTACGACCAATGATTGCGGCGCCGAGTGGCCCAGGCGGCAGGCAGCAGGCGGAGCAGGCCGAGTGCTTGTTTGAAGCTCGCTGGGCGGGGCGGCAGCCGTGACTTGCAAACAGCGCCGCGACAGCCAGCGCCACCTCATTGTAACTTTAATAAAATGCCCCGCTGCTCCTAAAAAGTTGCGACCGAGAAGAGCAACAGTCGGGTTATGTCCTGGGCGGGCGGGCGAAGGCGCGCAGGTAGGGCCGGCCATTCTCTAACGCAAACGTAACTGCCAGGCCATTACGGGGTGCTCGCAGGCCGTGTGGGTGCGAGGAGGACGGACCAACGGGACTCACCGCAGCAGCCCTGATCCGCACGGAATGACCTCTGCAGTAGAGACGCATACTCGCGGCCTACCTCACGCTCACGTGTTGTTTCGCCAACGATTAAATTGAAGAGGCTGTCAAAGACTTTATATACGTGCTGCTGCGCGCGTCGTATACGGTCGAGTCGAAGCAGCGGAAAGGTCGTTGCGCGGCGCGGTGTTTTTTTTTCCACAGTGCGGACACGGCGCTGTGATCTGGCTGCTGCTGCTGTCAAGAAGAAGAGCGCCGCGCGGATATCTCCGCGGGTGGGCGGCGCGCGCGGCGGGGCGGGCCGAGTGGGCCGTCCGTCTTCTAGTGCGGTACCGGTGGCGCTTGTCTGTCCCGCTGCAGCGTGCCGCGGGCGTGACGCGGGCGTGACGTGTCACGCAGCACGCCACAGTGCCACGCTGCGCACTGCGCACAGTGGGTCAGAAGACCGTCGAGGCGGCCAAAATCCCGGACACGTTGTGAGCTCCAGAGTCGCTACATGGGACTCGAACCGAACGTGTGACCCCACCAATGGATCCCTCGTTTGAAGAGCAGTCCATTGGTGGGGTCACATGTCCGATTCGAGTCTCACTTCACGACTCTGGAGAGCTGAAAACGTGTCTAGAATTTTGGCGGCCTGAACGGTCTTCTGATCCACTGATTGTGCTGCGCTCGCGGTTTCCGAACCTTGACCGTTCCTGCCGTGGCCACACGACGGCCGCGGCGGTCCGCCCGCAGTGCCACTCCAGTGCGCCACTCCAGTGCGCCACTCGGTAGCGCCACTCCAGTCACGTCGTATTCTGTGACGGCCGGCGCCGTACCGCACTCTGCGGTCGTCCTCTGCGTCGTGGCCGCCGCTCTTGGCGGGCTGGTCGCGGTCCGCGCCGTGTGTCGCACCCGGTGTGTTGTGGTTGTGGACCCGGGCGGCCCGAGACGCTCTGCCATTTTCATGTTGCGCCCCATGAGCGGCGCCGTGTGTGTCGCACAGTGGGCCAGAAGACCGTTGAGACTGCCTAAATTCTAGACGCGTTTTGAGCTTTAGAGTCGCTAAATCGGACTCGAATCGAACGTGTGACGCCACCGATGGATTCCTCGTTTGGAGAGCGATCCATTGAGTGGGGCCACACGTTTGATTCGAGTCCCATTTAGCGCCTCTGGAGCTCGAAACGTGTCCGGGATTTTGGCCGCCTCAACGGTCTTCTTACCCACTGTGCGTCGGCCGGTGACCCCCTAACCTAACGCAAACGCGTTGGTGAGGGCGGGTTACAGTCTGGTCTAGACCCCGGGGCTCAGCTCCACGCCGCGACGAAGCGTCCTTGTTTGCAGACGGCCCCGCGGTCTGCATGGCTGCTGTGTCGTGCCGGGCTGGCCGGGGCTGCCGGGGCCCACAGCGCTCGAAAGCGGTCAATGGGCGCTGTAAAATCCAGCCGTCTGCCTAGTCGGGTCTCGCCACAGCGCGCGCGCCGGTGCACACGTGTGTGTGTGTGTGTGTGTGTGTGTGTGTGTGTGTGTGTGTGTGTGTGTGTGTGTGTGAGCGCGCGCGCGCGCGCGCTGGCGGCTTCTTGTCAATGCGTGCAGTGTGCCGGAGGGTTAGCCAGCCTAGCCGGGCCCCGCCGGGGGTCAGGGAGGGTCGCGGCATAGTTACGGCTGTGGCTTTGGAGGAGGCCGAGGAGGGTCAGGCCGACGAGACAGGACAATAAAGGTCCCGCCGGGGCTGCTGGCTGGCTGGCTGGCTGGCTGGCTGGCTGGCTGGCTGGCCGGCAGACGTGTCGACTGGAGAAAGCCCATCCAGACGGACGGCACGGCGAGCCGCGTGCTGCTGCTGCTGCCGCCGCGTCCTCGCAGGGAAATTATGTTTTATTTATTTCCTCGGCGGCCGAGGCGCGAGCCCGCTGCAGGATGCGCCGCTGCTCGTGTGTTGCGCTGGAAAAAGCGCAGGCATTGGGCAATTTGGCGAGGCAGCGCGGCGCCACTTCCGGCCGGCAATTTGAGAGGCGCCTCGCCCCGGGGCCCAGGACCGCGGCGACGACCCACAGTGGGCCGGAAGACCGTGGAGGTGGTCAGAATCCCGGACGGGTTTTGAGCTCCAGAGTCGCTGAATGGGGCTTGAATCGAACGTGTGACCCCACCAATGGGGATTCCTCGTTGGGAGAGCAATCCATTGGTGGGGTCACACGCTCGATTCGAGTTCCATTCAGCGACTCTGGAGCTCAAAACGCGTCTAGAATTTTGGCCGCCTCAACGGTCTTCTGACCCACTGTGCGACGACCACGGCGACGACCACGACCGCGCCTCGCCTCATTCGGCGTGCCTTGGGCGCCGCTTTTGTCGGTTTTACGTCTTCCGCCGGTGACGCCACGCTAATGAACGCGCCGTGCCGTACGAGGCGGTGTGGCTGGTGCCGCGGCTCCCGAAAGACGGCCCGGCCCGACCAGACAATGAGCCGGTGTTTGCGAAAGCGCCGCCGCCCCGGGGCCGGGTCCGTCCGGCCGGCCGGCGCGGGCCGCTACCGGTGGCGGCGCGATGAGGCGGCGGCGGCGGTGCACTTCCTCGTTGCAGCACGTCAAGGCCCCGGCGCCAGCCAGCGCCAGCCAGCGCCAGCCGGCACGTTGACGCGCGAGTCGATGCTGGGGCACCCGGGCCGGCGGCCGTGACCGCCATCTCGACGACGGCGTGGTGCGTGGTTCACCGCGCTGCCGCCGCCATCGGAGAGCGCCGCAAACGAAGAGCACGTCATCGGCGTTGTCGTCGTCTCGTCACCGCGGCCACCAGTGCAGTGCCGCAACGGCGTTGCCGCAAGATGGCGCCGTAAAAGTTTTCCGTGTCAGTGAATCGGGTCGTGGAGAAGGGAGCCGGGGAGGAGCGGCCTGCGCCGCCGACGGCGTGCCCACCGCCTAGGGGCGCCAACCTCCGCACTGTGGGGCAAACGACTGTTGAGGCGGCCAAAAGCCTGGACGCGTTTTGAGCTCCAGAGTCGCTGAATGGGACTCGAATCGAACGCGTGACCCCACCAATAGATTGCTCTCCGAACGAGGAATCCATTGGTGGGGTCACACGTTCGATTCGAGTCCCGTTTAGCGGGTCTGGAGCTCAAAACGCGTCTAGATTTTTGGCTGCCTCAACGGTCTTCTGACCCACTGTGCCCCGGCGGCAACCCCCTGCAGCTAATGCACTAATCGCATTTGCGCCGAGCCGGTCGCGCCGCTGCCCTGCGCCTTGGCCCGCTTGACTCGGCGTGACCCAAGTCGCAGGTCGCGAGGAGGGAGGGGGGGGGGGCAACAGCACATGCGTGGGGCGGCCCGGGGCAGACAGTTATTGTTGCGAATCGAGGGGTGGTACTGGCACTGTTGGTGCGGCACGACGCGTGCGAGAGAGAGAGAGAGAGAGAGAGAGAGAGAGAGAGAGAGAGAGAGAGAGAGAGAGAGAGAGAGAGAGAGAGAGAGAGAGAGAGAGAGAGAGCACTGTTCGGCGGTGCATCTCGCGGTGTGACGCTGCTCAGTATGCGGGGCGCACAATCGCCCCAAACGAGTGGCTGGAGCGTGGCGGCGGGGCAGGGCGGCGCCCGAAGCCCGAACGTCGCCGTCATAACCTTTTTGCACGCTCGCCCGCGCGCCGTTCCCCTTGCACTTGCCTCTCCACACGTCGACACGCGCGGCAGCGAGTGTGTTCCGGACCGTTCTCACGTTACGTGTGTGTGTGAGAGAGAGAGGGAGGGAGGGGGAGAGAGAGAGAGAGAGAGAGAGAGAGAGAGAGAGAGAGAGAGAGAGAGAGAGAGAGAGAGAGAGAGAGAGAGCGGCGTTGTGGACGGTCACGACCCGCGCGGCCTTCTGACAAACACGTTAGTTAGAGGAATCAATGAGGAGGTCGCGATGGAGTGGCTAGGGCTGCCATGCCGGACGGCGACGACGACCACGTCGGAGAGGAGAAAGCGTGTGGGCTTAATGACGACCCGGGCGTGGTGGCGATCACCGCCACCAAATATACTGAGGAGGAGGCCGTGCCCGGCTGTCTGCCTGCGGTGTGCCATGACGATGGGTCAAAAGACCGTCGAGGCGGCAAAAACTCTGGACGCGCGTTGTGAGCTCCAGAGTCGCTAAACGGGACTCGAATCGAACGTGTGACCCCACCAATGGATTCTTCGGTTGGGGAACAATCCCTTGGTGGGGTCACGCGTTCGATTCGGAACCTATTTAGCGACTCTGGAGCTCAAAACACACGTCCTGGATTTGGTTCGCCTCAACGGTCTTCTGGCCCACTGTGCGGCGGTGGCCTTACGCTAGGTCTCTCTCCCCTGCCCGGCGTTGCCCGCTGCTTTACGGCGGCCGATACGCATCGCGGTGCTCGAGCGTACCCGCGGCAGCGGAGCAGAAGCAGGGCACCGCCGAGCCCGTTGACACTCTGGCACACGACTTGTTTGAGCACGCGCGAGTCCTTGGCGCGCGACGCGCGGCCGACACGCCTCATTGGGGCCTCGCAGTGCTGCCCCCTGGCGGCCGTGTCGCGAACCGCGACCACCCCGCGCAGTAAAGTCCAAGGCTAAGTGGGCCAGACACGGCCTTTATGCGTTTACCGCGCATGAGCCGCGGTGCAGGCGGGCTGTGCGACCGGCACACAGTGGGTCAGAAGAACGCGCAGACGGCCAAGACTCTACACGTGTCTTGAGCTCCAGAGTCGCTAAATGGGACTTGAACCGATCGAGTGACGCTCGGAGTGACCCCACCAATTAATGGCTCTTTGAACGAGGAATCCATTGGTGGGGCCACACGTTCGATTCGAGTCTCATGTAGCGACTCTGGAGCTCAAAACGCGTCTAGAGTGTTTGCCACCTGCGCTGTCTTCCGACCCACTGTGCGGCGCGCCGTTTGCATGAAGTAAAGGCGGCGGCGGCGCGACACTGTTTCCGCCTGCCGCTGCGGGGTTGCTATGCTTTCCGGGCCTCCCCAGCGCCATCGGCATCCTCGTCGACATTCCTGCCGCTTGTGCCGCGTGCATTCCAACCCCTTCCCCGCGCTGGCTGGCCTCGATTCTGCTACCCCTGCGAGTCGCTGCCGCGCCGCGCCACGCGTGCCGATTAGCCGAGCAATGATTGTGGCCGTTCCTCCCCGCGCCGTGACACCTGGGTCACCTAGGCACGAAGGGTCGACCTCATTTCCCACGGCCCGCCTATGCTCCGCGCGCGCTTCAAGCTGAAATGTGCGTTTGCAACGGAAATCCACCGCGCGATGGCAATGCCGGTCGGCCGGCCGAAGCGCTGAAAGCCGAAAGCGCTCGGCGGAAATAAAAGGACGCCTCTCGGTTCCGGCGGCGCTTGACCTGCCTGGCTGGCTGGCTGGCTGCCTTGCTGGCTGCCTGGCTGGCTGCTGGACACTCGCTGTCATTACTTTCCGCCTTACGCGGCGGAAACAGCCCCGATTCAATTGCTGCCGCGCACCAAACTGTGACAAACTGAGCGGCCCTTCCCCGAATTGAATTAATTTTCTCCGCGTGGCCGGGTTAGCGCAATGCCTGCAATTTTAGTTTGCTTTTTTCCCTTTTTTTGTATGGCTTTACTTTTTCTTAAAAAAAAAAAATTCGCACACTCGCTGTCTGCGCTGGATGTGACATGGCCGGTGGCGGCGGACAGCAGAGGGAATGCCGTCGTTCCGTCGTCTGTTTGAACTCGGCGTTAACGTGCTGCGTTGTCTCTTTTGTGGTTTTAGATGCCGTTTGACGGCTACGTCGGGTGGGTGGGGCGCCTGTGCGGGGTGCGGGTAGGCAACCCGTCGGCGCACGCGTCGTGCGGGGAGGCTACCGCGCGCTCTGCGGGCGTTAATTTTACACTCGAGGGAGCAGAGCAGGGCGGCCTGGGCGGGGCAGGGCTGGGCGGTGCAGGCACGCGGACGGCCGAGGCGGTCGCAATGAATGGACGTCCGCGCCATTACTACAAGACCGGCTGCTGGCTTTTCGAGTGCCGGGTGCGGCCCGCCCCGCCCCGCCCCGCCCCGCCCCGCCCGGAGCAGTCAGCAGTGGAGATGCGCGGTTTGGAGTGTCCTGTGGGCCCTGATCGCAGCATCGCACTGTAGTGGCGCCTCGACTCGACCTGGCCGCCCCGCCCCGCCCCGCCCCGCCCCGCCCCGCCTGGCGCTGATGAACGGCCGGCTGGCCCTGAAGTCTAAAGCCTGGGCGGGATGCTGCTGCCGCCGCTGGGTCTCCTGAAAAGTGGCAACGCCCTTCCTTGTGTCTGCTGCGCGTTGGTCGCTGGCCGCTCGCTCCTCCTCTTCGTCCGTCTTCTTCTCCTTCTTCCTCCCTTTGTCGCGTGGCAGGACGCGGCCCTGCCCTGGCAGGCTCTCGCTAATCGATTTACGAGCTTTTTGTCATCTAAGGTTTCATTTGGCCGCTCTCTAGCCTCGCTCCCTCTTGGCGTTTTCTTTCCCTTGTTCGCCCCCCCCCCTCCTCCCCCGCTCCGCTACAAGGGCCCGGCGGCGGCGAGGCCGGCCGCGGGCAGGGGAGGAGGACACCAGAGAGGACACCGCACACTGCACCGCTTGCAGCGCTCCGCCCTTCATTTTATTTGGCGCGCGTTGAAACTCTTTGAAATTCGCTTTGAGCGGCCACCGCAGCCAGACGACCCGAGGGAGAGGGCGCTCTGGCCGTGCCCTAGCCGTGCCCTGGCCGTGCCCGGCGGGCACCACATCTGCGGCCAGTGCGCTTGACAACTTGGCTGCCCGGGCAGGGCAGCGCGCGGCCCGGCGGGGTAGGGTGCGGCGTCGGGTGCGGCGTCCCCGGGACGCGACGGACCAACTTTACAAATTTTGCGCTGGATACGGCGGTGCTGCTGGTCGGGGCGGCGGGGAGGCGGGGAGGCGGGGCTCTGCGGTCGCGCCGCATGTCGCCGTGGCGCTCTACATGGCCGTAAAGGGGAGTGGCCCCCGGAGTGGCCGCCGCGCCGCAGCCACGCCGTCCAGCTCATCTTTACTGCCGTGTGATCCGGCGCTAAAGGTCCCGCGTCGAGGGCCCCGCCCAGTCCCCGTCGAGGGCTGACCCTTCGGTCCGCAGAGCGCTGCTTGCACGGGGAGGAGGACGTCGTGAATGCCGCGCGCTGAAAAATAGACGGCCGTTTGCTTTCTGTGATTTTCTTTATTTACCGTCCTTGGCGCCGCCGCGCCCCGGGCCGCCCTTCGCCGCTCTTCGCCCTGTTTGCCATGGCGCCTCGGCGGCCTTCCCTTTGTGCCGCCGTGCCGCCCTGAAGCCCTCCAGGCCGTCCTTCAGCCCTTCCTGTTCGACCTCCGGGAACACGGCCGGCAGGGATAGGACGGGGTCCGTTAGATTGCACGAGTTATTTATCGCCCTCCGACAGTCTGGAGGGCTGAGCCCCACACTGTCGGCGAGCCCTACACTGTCGCCGAGCCCTAGCTGTCCTGCGACGATGAGTCGTAGGCCCCCACCTCGTGCCCCACACCGTCCTTGCGCTGCCGGCCGCTGCACAGTGGGTCAGAAGACCGTTGAGGCCGCTAAATAAACTCGAGACGGGTTTTGAGCTCCAGAGTCGCTAAATGGGACTCGAATCAAACGTGTGACTTTACCCATGGATTCCTCTTAAAACAAGGAATTCATTTGCGACTCTGGAGCTCAAAACGCGTCCGGAATTTTGGCCGCCTCAACGGTCTTCTGACCCACTGTGCGCTGGACCCCCTCTGGTGGAGCCGATTGAATCCTCGGCTCGAGTCATGCCGACCGCTACGAAATCCTCCAGACCGATGATTGCATGCAAATCCCGGCGCTCGCGTCCCTTCCAGTCTGCAGGACAGCGGCCTCGGCTGGAACAGTGGCTGGAGGGAGCCGCCTGGAGCGCCCGGCCTTATCTCGGCCTGCACATGGCTGGCTGGGCGCACGCGTGACTAGCGACGGGATGCTGTTCACACGCTGCCGCCCGCCTGCGCCAACCCAACCTACTTTGTTGGATTTCGCACCACGACCGCACATAATCGTAAAATTGGGAGAGCTCGCGTCTCGGGCCGCGGCGAGGCTGGGCGAGGCGCAACCAGCCGGGGAAACTACTGTGTCATTATTGACTGAGGTTTACTGAAATAAATACTATACGGCGGGTCAACGCGAGAGAGAGAGAGAGAGAGAGAGAGAGAGAGAGAGAGAGAGAGAGAGAGAGAGAGAGAGAGAGAGAGAGAGAGAGAGAGAGAGAGAGAGAGAGAGAGGCATGTGTGTAATTGGCGCGTTTTGTCTCGTGTTGCAGGTGGGTGAGTGAGTGTGACGACCGGATCGGATTGTCGGCAGGCGACAGGACACCAGGCCGGCGGACAGCGGACGGACCGCGGACAGACAGGTGACGGATGGCCGGCATTGAGTCGCTTTTCCCGGGAAGCGCCCTGAATGTTGAATAACGATCGTCGCGCCATACACGCGGTGCTCGCCTCGCCCTGCGTTTTGTTTCGTTATTTGTTGGTTCCTTTCTCGTTTTCATTTATTTATTTTTTCGCTGCGATTGTCTGCGGCTCAGTATTGGTCCAGGGAAAACTGGCAGGTGTGGCGCTGACTATTTTTTTCTCTGTCCATTTTTCGTCCTCTTTTTCCCATTCCGAGAATGCATCGCTATTATCGATTGGAGTCCGCCTGCAGTCGGTCCGGCCGACTTGTACGGTCCACTGGTACGGCCCACTGGTACGGCCCACTGGTACGGCCCACTGGTACGGCCCACTGGTACGGCCCACTGGTACGGCCCACAGGTACACAGCCCACTGGTACGGCCCCCGATTCGGCAGGAATTAAAGCTGATAAGCGGCACGCGGTTGCTGCGGCTTCGATGGGTCGGTGGCGCGGTCACGGGGTCGCCGTCGCCGCCGCCGCCGTGGTCATCGTCCTGGTGGCGTGGCGGCCCGCCGAGGCGGAGCGGCGCGCATTTGGCACAGTGGCACAGTCTGTGCAACCGGTCGGCCCGGACGCCGCGGTGCTTGGCGCGATGCACGCGGCCTGCCTCGCTAGCCGCTCCAGCCGCGCCAGCCGCGCCAGCCGCGCCAGCCTCGCCCATTCCCGGATGTTGGCGGCCTGGCCGGCAGCATGCATGGCCGGAATGGCTGCAGCGCGTCTGCAGCAGGCTTACTGCGCACGCTTGGCGCTGCCGCCGCCTGCTTTCCGGAGTCCTTCCCTTTCATTCGCACGGGCGTGCCGTCATCTGCTTTCCGCGGCCAACGCTTCGCCTGGCGGTGAGAGCGCGGCGCACAGTGGGCCAGAAGGCCGGCGCAGGCGGTGGCCAAAGCCAGCCCCAGACTCGATTTGAGCTCCAGAGTCGCTAAACGGGGCTCGAACGTCTCACCGTGGATTCTTCGTTCGGAGAACAATCAATTAATGGGGTCACACGTTCGGTTCGGAGTTCCATTTAGTGACTCCGGGGCTCAGAACACGTCTAGAGTTACGGCCGCCTGCGCCGGTCTTCTGGCCCACTGTGCGGCGTCGCGCGGGAGCCAGCCACGCGCACAGCGCGCACAGCAGGTGCGTCGCGGCCGTCGCGGCGCTCAGTGGGTCAGGGGATGCACAGACACACTGGACGCGGCGCTCAGTGGGTCAGGGGATGCACAGACACACTGGACGCGGCGCTCAGTGGGTCAGGGGATGCACAGACACACTGGACGCGGCGCTCAGTGGGTCAGGGGATGCATAGACACACTGGACGCGGCGCTCAGTGGGTCAGTGGATGCACAGACACACTGGACGCAGCGTGGCGCAGTGCGGCCGCCCGGCCGGCCGGGCCGTGATCGGGTTATCGGCTTTCACTGCCGTGTGTCCCTGCAGCGCGCAGCAGCCTGGGGGCGCGGCAGGGTGGGGCGCGGCCGAGCCAGCGAGCCGTGTCACTTTGTGTTGGCCGAGAGAGAAGAGACGTCGCCGGCCGTAAAATGTTTCGAACTCCACCTCGCTGGCATGGCATCCAATGCCCACTACTAACACACGCGCTCGCATTCTCTCTCTCTCTCTCTCTCTCTCTCTCTCTCTCTCTCTCTCTCTCTCTCTCTCTCTCTGTCTCTCTCTCTCTCTCTGTCTCTCTCTCTCTCACACACACACACACACGGCCGCATACCGTGTGCAGTGCGTGCTGTGTGTCGCTAGCAGCGTGCCGTGGCCTAAAAGCTACACGCACCGACCCCGCCTTCTCTCTCACTCTGTGTGTGTGTGTGTGTGCGTGTGTGTGTGTGTGTGTACCCGCGCGCGCCAAGCTGCTTCCCCTTATTGCCGCACCGGACAAAGCCTGTTTGTGTGGCGACGACGCGGCGCGCTGCATCGTTCTGCACCACGTGACTGACTGACGAGACCGCGTGGTTGGCGAGGCACGGCCCCTTGGCCTTGGTTGGCTGTCTCGAGGAAGGGAGCGCGACTTATGGAATTATCATTCTGAGGTAAACGCCGTTTGTGCTGCTGGCTGCCCCGCCCCACCCCACCCCGCCCCACCCGGCCCCGCCCCACCCGGCCCCGCCCCGCCCCACCCCGCCCCGCCCCGCCCCGCCCCGCCCCGCCCCGCCGCGTTCCGCCTCGGTAGTCGTGTCTCCGAGATTACGCGCGATGGAGCTTGCAGTGACGCTGTCGCCGTGCCCCCTCTCCGCTGAATTAGCAGCCGAATACGGACAATCAGGCCGTTTTGTGCCTTTAAACAGTCAGGTTACCGGCTGAAGAAATACTCTCTGCAACTTCTTGCCGAACAGCAAGGAAAAAAAACCGACTTTTTTTACGCACTATGTAAATGTCTTACGGTGAGAGGCTGCACCAACGATGCAGATTTCCCCTATAATACTAGGAAAATTACACTAAACATCTACGAGTTACAAAGAATTTTAAAAGGTATGTTACTGAGGCAGCTGCACCACCATATAATGGAGATTTTCACCATGGTATGGAGAATCTTCACCGACATTCAGGGTGTGAAACGGCCTGATCGTTCCATGCACTCTCAGACTCGTATTGCCTTTGTATCTCTTGCCAAAACGTTTTTTGTGCTAACGTAATGTGTCCTATTTTCTCTGTAGCTTTGCACGTTTTTGTGCATTACATGGGGTGTTTAGCCCATTAAACCTGACTTTTTGTCAATTGCAATGTACTTTTCGATTTCTACATGATCCATTGACAGTTCGATCTTGAAAACGATCAAAATTGTATGCACAGCTTTAGAGAAAATACACAGTGCAATTTACGTCTGCTCAAAAAACCCCATAAACAAGAGTCCGAGTGTGCGGGAAGACGGGCACTGCACCGCGCGCGGGACCCCCGGCCGGCGTGAGTGACGCCCCCCCCCCTCCCCCGGGCGAGATTCGTTTTATAAAATTAGACAATTAACAAGAATGGCGGGTCGGGCGCTGCAGATGAAGAGCGCTGCAGATAATCATCATCGGCCGTTAAACACGGACCCGGGCAAAAACGAAAAAAAAGAAGAAGAAGAAGAAGATATAGAAAGAGCGACGAGGAAATGAAATGGCTTGTTCTTTTGTTTTGCCTTCAATTCCGCGCCGTCTTCTCGCACTTCTTTGGTTGGGCTGCGCTGTGTGCAGTGTGATGATCTCGATCGTGATTGCCGGGCCGGAGTCTCCGGGATGGCGTCTCCGGCCTGGAGTCTCCGGCCTGGAGAGGCGCAGCGAGGCGTAAGGCACCTCTCAATCCCGGCTCCGCTCGGCTCGGCCGTCCAGTCGGTACCTGACGCCGCAATTGGCCGATGCCCTGTGACCCCGCCGAGCCAGCGAGTGCCCCGTCAGTGTGTGTGTGTGTGTGTGTGTTTGTGTGTGCGCGCGCGCGCCTCTGTGTGTGTGTGTGTGTGTGTGTGTGTGTGTGTGTGTGTGTGCGCGCGCGCGCGCGCGCCTGTGTCTGCCTCTTGTGGGAATTATGACGCTTAACTCCGACGCCGCCATGCCGGCGCTTGAAAGACGAGGAAAGAGTTAAAATGTGGCCGCAGACTAATCCGGGCGCCATGCGTGTTCCGTCCAGGCCGCGGCCATTAAAAGGCTTTGCTCGTGTTGTACGTATGCTTTGGCGCTGGGCGGCCGCGTGGTTATTCTGTTTGTGTTTTTGCGCTTCCCGTTTGGCTCGCCCGGCGCCGCCGCTGTGAAATGTGAAATGTCGCTCCGGCTCCGCGACGCTTGGTCGATGGGCCCCGCACAGCGGGCCAGAAGACCGTTGAGGCGGTCAAAATCCCGGACGCGTTTTGAGCTTCAGAGTCGCTAAATGGGACTCGAATCGGACGCGTGACACCACCAATGGATTGGTCTCCGAACGAAGAATCCATTGGTGGGGTCACACCTCATCCTCACTAAAAATTTTCCCCTTTTTCTGCTATCGACTTAAAACCTCTTGTCTTTACAGCATTCATTTTAGTCATGCTAGTGCAGGAACACTGTGCAATGCGTTAGTTTTTCCAGTTTTTGAACTTCACACCTTACACCTTCAAAAGAAATATTCGAGTGCCGGAACACCATGCAATGCTTCAGCATTGGTGGATTTTTTTTTTTTTTAAATTTTCTTTCCTGCTGTGTGTTTTTCGCCATTCGCGACCGCCTCGCAGAAGCACCGCCGCTGCTGCCTGCGCGTATTAAAAGAGAGGGAAGCCGAAAAAAAGGAGAAATTAAAAATTAGATATGAAATACTGTAACGAGATTGCAAAAGCTTGGCTTGGGCGAGCGGCTTTTGTTGGTGTGTGCCGCATCGCCGGCCCGGGGGGGGGGGGGGGGGGATGGGGGATAGCCGTGGCGAGGCGAGCAGTGCAGGGAGAGCCGTTTTGCAAATGCCGCGGCTATCGGCTTTTTAACGTTATGCGTCGCGCGATAGCTGAAATCAGAAACTGCGGCAGGCTGAGTTTTATAATCAAGTTGGTGTGTGCAGAAGAGCGGCGCCTTGCTATGGCACGGTGGGCCGACCCGCCGCGAACCCCACTTCGCCGAATTCCGTCGTCGTTATGAAGCGCGCACTTTATTTTGGAGCCCAAACTGCGCCCGGTATGGCATCACCGACTCCCGAAACAGCGCCACTGATTGCACACTGATTATCTCGAGTTGTTTACTCCTCGGCGCTGGCTGAGCCGACGCTGAGCAATGGCTGGGTCCTGGCACGGGTTCGAATCCACTTCCTGGCTTCTCGTCGCGCTGCTCCTCCTCCTCCTCCTCCAGTTTTACGTCATGCTTATCTTTTTTTTCCAGGCGCCAGATTAGTCTCTATCGCGTTGCGCTGCGGCTTTTTGCCGCCCTTTGCGGCTCCCCTCGTCGCGGGGGTCCTTCCAGGCCGGGAGGATCATGTCGGGTCTGGCGGTCTTGACGTGGTGCTGTGTGGTGGGGCGTTCGAGACTCGCACTGCAAACCTAACTGTCTACTCAGCACGCACTTAAAAATGCATGCTTGCAAGTACACCACTTACAAATGCATGCTTAGCAAGTACACACTTTCAAATGCATGCTTGTAAGTACACACTTACAAATGCATGCTTGTAAGTACATTCTCCCAAATGCATGCTTGGCACCGTACAACTCCATGCTACGCATGTGCAATTTGTAAGTGCGTGCTTGGCCAAGCATGCGTTTGTCAGTGCGTGCCATAGACAGTTAGACAGTAGACAGTTAGGTTTGCGGGCGAGGCGGACCGGGCCGCGGGACAGTGGTGTTGGCCGGGCCTGCCTGCCTCCACGGCGGTCCGTGCCGCCGGCTGTCGGTGGATTTGTTTCCGAGGAAGGCCTGCAGGGAATGCGGCCCTGACGACGGACGGCCAGCCCAGCCCAGCCCGGCCCGGCCCGGCCCGGGTGGAGGCGTTCACTGGAAGATGGCTGCACTGAATCGGCCGGTATCGCCCGCCCAAATGGGCCGAGTGATAGTGGGTCCCTCAGGAAAGCGGGGCCCTTCCCGGCTCACCAGTCAATGGCGATGCCTCTCTCTCTCTCTCTCTCTCTCTCTCTCTCTCTCTCTCTCTCTCTCTCTCTCTCTCTCTCTCTCTCTCTCTCTCTCTCTCTCTCTCTCTCTCTCTCTGTGTGTATGTGTATGTGTATGTGTGTGTGAGGTGACGCTGAGTGGCTGCTCGCACTGCCGGCCGCATCTATCACCTGCTGGGGCCGGCGGGCGGTGCGGGCTGCGGGCTCCGAGGACGCCGACGCCGAGCTTGTCAGGCCGATCGTCGTCGGGAACCCGATACGGTTTGGCCTCGGCCACGCCTCGGCCGATGTCGCCAGGGTGATGGCGCGCTGGAATGCCGCGGGTTCCGCGTGTGTTGCCCGGTGTATCGACCCGGCCGGCTGGCTGGACGGGACGAGACCACCCTGGAGTCGTGCTGCAGCTGGAACCCTGGCCTGTTTGTTGTCTGCTTCTTGCTTCCAGCATTTTTCCAGTTGTTCCAGGCGGGGTGAGGTGAGGTGGGCAGCCTTGGTGGCGTTCCGGTCGGGGCGGGGTGAGGTGAGGTGGACAGCCTCGGTGGCGTTCCGGTCGGGGCGGGGTGAGGTGAGGTGGACAGCCTCGGTGGCGTTCCGGTCGGGGCGCCCTGAAAACGAGAGTGGGGGCCGCGGCGCGTCGGCCCGCGTTCCCAAGCGAGCGCGGCGGTTCCTTCAGACACCGTGACGCCGCGGCCCCCGGCCTTGAACCCCATGGTTCGAATCCCAGCGAGGGCGGGCCCTTTATTTTGGGTGCCGGCCGTCGACCTGCGCGCCGTCTTCCTCTTGAGTTTCCTCGACGCGCGGGGAAGGTTAGCCGGCGGTGATGCAAGGCTGCCGCAGCGTGTGCGGCGCGCCGTACTCCACAGCCGCACCGCCACCTTCTTCTTCCCGACTTCCCGTTCCATCGTTTCTTTACCGCGTGTGTGTTTTAGTGTCGGCGGGTTGTGCAGGCTGGCCCACGGCCTGGCTCAAGACGGCGCTGTATTTCCCAAGGCGGGCCGGCGGTCTGGTCGGTCGGGCACGGGGTAATGCAAACAGGGAAAACCTGGAGGCCAAGTTTTTGCACTGATAATGGTGCTGCGCGGCGGTTTTCTTGAGGGTGAGGGAGTGCTTGTGAACAGGGCTGCGCCCTGCCTCGCCCCGCCCTGCCCTACCCCGCCCCGCCCCGCCCTGCCCTATCCCGCCGCGGCGCCGCAAGTTGCGTCGTCGCCCTCATTTGCGCGCGGGGCTCGACGAGCTTGAAGTGCACGACGATGACACCCCTTATGACGGCCAGGGCCTCGTGATGCGCTGCGACGCGCCGTGACGCGCCGTGACGCGCCGTGACGTCGGGTGGTGTCACGTCCAGTCACGTCATCGCGAGCATAATCCGGCGTGCAGGTGCCGGGGTTGGTCGTGGCCTTCTTCGGGGATGCGCCAAGCGCCAAGCTCTCCGGCGGTCGGGTCGGGTCGCCGCGCAAGGAACGCGGACGAAAACGCGGCGCGTCGCCCTCCGCCCGCTCCGCCGCGCCGGCCCGCCACCTGCCGCCGGCCCGCCGGCCCCGGAGGCTGTTCGGCGGGTTGCTCCGGGACGTGACTCCGGCCGCCAACTTTCCTCCGAGTAACGGTGTGGTGGGCGCCGTGTGTGTCGGTCGTGTCTGTGATGCACGTCGTCGGATGCACTCCGTGTTTGCCCTGGAACACGGCCTGCTTGGCCTACAAGGCGGCCCCAGTACATGAGGAGAAATTGGCGCCGAGTCGGCCTGCGGTGCAGCAACAGACGGACGCGGGGGGCAGACGGGTGGACGGCGTGGTCCTGGTCGTCAGTCGTGATGAATGGTGGTGAACGCGACCATCGGCACATGCCTGACCAACACTCTTTGGGCGCGCCATTGTTACGTCTGCGCTGTCTGTCTGTCTGTGTGCGTGCGCGTCGTGACGCGACCGGAAAGAGGGCTCGGCTGGTGGTGAATGCCGTATTGGTGCGCGGCGATCGGGTCATGCGACGCCGCGTCGCCATGGTTACCTGGCGGTAAATCAGTGTTTGGCGGGAGGGCGGCGCGCCAGGGGCAAGGCCGGCCACAGGACGTGCTGCTTGAGGACCTCGTTGGCGGCGTGCCCGCTAGCCGCCGCCCTGAGCCCCGCGCTGACGGCTACCTGGCCACCCTCCTGGTTTCCCTAATTTCTTGCCCCCGATTCGCCCTTTTTTGTTTGTTTTCCTCATGTAGATTGAGTTCCTGTGCGTGCCGCTCGCATGCCGCCTCGGCCGCCGCGGCCGCCGCCACGCCCCCCTGCTCGTTGACCCCCGACGTCATCATTAAGTACCCTGCGATGTAGTTGTTTGAAGCGGCTTCCGTTGGCGGAGGGCGGGCCTCTGACCTCACGTCCCACTGTGCATCCTGCCAGAGTGGCGGCTCCGCGCTGCGGAAGGGGTGGCACTGGATGCCGCTGTTTGGACAGTGATCGATGGCGATACACGCGCCAATTGAATTGGAGCATGAAAGTGTGAAAGCTGCGGAGCCGTGGCCATGGGGGCGGGCCGCGCCCCGCCGCGCCCCGCCGCGCCCCGCCGCGCCCCGCCGCGCGTGCGTGCGTGTGAATGCGCGCGCCTGTGTTGGTGGGACGGGGAGGAAACAAGGAAGAACAATACAGAAATAAACGGAAAACAAAATTGTGGGGGGGTTTCAGCGTCGTCATTCGCGTTGGGTGCTCACGCGCGCATTTGGGTTCCGAGTCGTGTTTTTGTTGTTGTTGTTGTTGTTGTTGTTGTTGTTGTTGTTGTTGTCGTCGATCGAAAAGGGCGTAGAGGCGGTGCTGTAGACGCGCAGCGAGTCCAGAGTGTTTTGCCGTGCTGTACCCGGCCTGGCTCCAGCCTGGCTCCGGTCTGGCTCCGGTCTGGCTCCGGTCTGGCTCCGGCCTGGCTCCGGTCTGGCTCCGGCCTGGGTCCGGCCTGGCTCCGGCCTGGGTCCGGCCTGGGTCCGGCCTGGGTCCGGCCTGGCTCCGGCCTGGCTCCGGCCTGGCTCCGGCCTGGCTCCGGCCCGGCTCCGGCCCGGCTCCGGCCGGCGCGCTCGGCGTGTCAGCGAGCACTCCGGCTGACGGCGGACAAACGACGTGGAGGAAGTCGTGACGCAATGGCGCATCGGCGCATCAGCGACCAACGCGCGTGTGGTGTCACGCACCGAGGGGTTCATCCCACGACATGACCCGCAGCACGACGCTTCTTATTGCCTTTGCCTTTTTTGGCAGATGATACCTTCGCCCAAGAGATACTTATAGAAAAGTATAAGACGCATCAAGGTGTCACAGCTAGCTTTCATAACTTTTAAGTCCAGAAGCCATGTCCCACAGAGGTTTTTTTTTTATCAACGATTTTTTCTTTGGTGTTAGTTCGTGGCGGACACTTTATGAAATGAAACGTATCATCTGTTCAGCTGTCCCAAATTTTCTCCTACTTCTTCGTCTGAATAGTGATCCGGCTTCGCGGGGCCCTGCTCGGGAAATTGGGTCTTGCTTGGCCCGCGGCTGGCCCCTCGCTGCCCACAATGGTGTGGGTGTCGATGCGGCCGAGGTGGGCGTGTGTGTGTGTGTGTGTGTGTGTGTGTGTGTGTGCGCGCGCGCGCGCGCGAGTAATCGCTCGGAGCGTGGCGAGCGTTGCGCAAGCCGCGTGCCCCGTCGGCGCGGGTACTCTTACAGTGGGGTATGTGCGTTCATTGTTCTTGTTGTGGGATTCGGCCACGTCATTTTCCGCCCAGCAGCAGGCGAGAGGCAGAGTGATGGAAAAAAAAAATGAAAAATATGTAAAATGAGGCTTAGTTTCCTGCGGCACTAGCACTCTGCCCCGCGCTCGCGGTTCTCAGCAGGTCCCACCGCGGCCGTGACGACTTCTTTCGTGAGGACTTTTTGAATATTACTTGTTTCTGGAGGGGCGTGGTGGCGCGTGGCGTGGCGGCCTTGCGTTGCGTCTCCCCGCGCGTGTCATTGCGACACTGACAGGCGCACTGTAAAAATGTTAGTTGTCACTTGATGACAATACTAAGACTAATTTTCCTCTCAAGGATGTCATCAAAACTATTGATGACATTTTTGTCACGCCCATGCAAAGTGCGAAAGGTATAGGAGCTTGAGCTTTGATGAAAATGTCATCGATATGCGAAATGAAATTATGTCATCATTTAAAAGTGGAAAATCTTTCCATCTTTCCATCATTAAAAGATCATCCACGCTTTTGTCATAAAGGGACAACAAATTTTTACAGTGCTAGTGAATTTGGCGCCCAGCAGCCCGCGCAATCCGCGCACAAATAGATATCGGGGCGTTGATAAGCCTGTATTCATATTGGCGCCGCCGGCCAACGCGAATGTGAATGCGTGGTGCCGCCAATGGAACCCCGCTAATGAGCACATCCATTTTAAAGAGTCAGTTATTCGCTGGATTAATTGGCGGTCGGCTCCTGTGATGAGCCAGCGGCGCACGCTCACACACATGCACTCACACACACACACACACACACACGCACTCACTCACACATAATACGCGGATTAATAATACGCGATGACTGGCGGCTCTGTGACCCGTATGATTGGCACGGCGGCATTCCTAGTGACGAGCACGCACTCTCTGACACACACTCACCGACGCACACACACACACATAGAGAGAGAGAGAGAGAGAGAGAGAGAGAGAGAGAGAGAGAGAGAGAGAGAGAGAGAGAGAGAGAGAGAGAGAGAGAGAGAGATAAATACTCACAAAGGAACGCAGAGAGCGGATTCTCGCCAATTATTTATCGCGCAGAGCGTTTGATTTTAATTCCCCCGTTTTCTCCGTTTGCCCGCAGGTACGTGAGGCCAGTCTTTAGCGTGTCCCCGGAACCAGCCAGGCGAGGCAGGAGGCAGGAGGGAGGCGGTGGCGTTCGTACAGTCCCACTGCGAGCCGCGCGCCACGCGGCGTGCGTAGCGGCGTAGCGGCGTAGCGCGGTGGGGTCATGATTGGCCGCGCTAACGGAAGAAGAAGCCACCGTCCGTCCGTCCGTCCTTGCGTGCGTGCCGCCCTTGGCCTCAGTGTGTGTGTGTTTCCGGGGCGGTCCGCGTGGGTAGACGCGGCACGCGCGTGTCCGGCCCTCGGCGTCCTCCCGGCAGGCTGAGCATCGCGCCGTCTCTCTCGCACCCGCGCCTCACGCCACATGAGTGCGAGAGAGACGAAGCAAACGAAAGCGCTGTCCGGAATGAGCTCGCAGGTGCGCCGCACAGTGGGCCAGAAGACCGCGGCCAAAACTTTAGACGCGTTTTGAGCTCCAGAGTCGTTAAATGGGACACGAACAAAACGTGTGACCCCACCAATGGATTCCGCGTTCGGGGAGCAATCCATTGGTGGGGTCACACGTTCGGTTCGAGCCCCATTTAGCGACTCTGGAGCTCAAAGCGCGTCTGCGATTTTGACTGCCTTGCCCACTGTGCGCCGGTGCCCGGGCCTAAGGGTCGGCCAGGGGGCGGGGCGGCCGGCCGCGCTGCAGGAGGATGAGGCGAGACTGTTGACCTTTGGCGGCCGGGTATTGTGCATCGGAGCGCGCGGCCACCGCGGCGGGCAGCGCGGCAGCGCGGCGCCGAGGAGGAAGCGAGATGGCAATCTTTGTGTCCGGCAAGGTCGCGGTCAAACGAACGCCCGGACGGACGGACGGACGGACGGACGGACAGGCGGGAGGTGAATGACATCGCGCCGAGCAGGCCGAGCACCGCGAACCGCCGAACCAGTGGCGCCCCCGAGGCAAGGCGCGCTGTCTGTCCGTCCGTCCGTTCGTCCGTCCCACTGTACGCCGCGTGGGCCGCGTGCGTCACTGTGTCGCGATGCCGCGGCGTCATGCGGCGTGAAAGCGCGCGGCTTTACGACTTCCTACGCGCGCTGCAGGCCGTGCTGGCCGTGCCGGTGCACGCCGCCGTCCCGCCGGGGATGACGCGGGATGACACGGGGAACCGGACGTGACGAGGACGCCGTGGAGTCGTAGAATCTAGCGACGCCGCGTCCGCCGCAGGCGGGCTGCCGGCCGGACGACGGCGCCTCCTCCGCGGGGGGCCGGGCCGGCGTGCGTGGCTGCTCGGCGCTGCAGTGTGGAAAAGACGCTGCAGCCGTCCGGGCCAGGCGGGGCCAGGCGGGGCCAGGCGGGGCCAGGCGGGGCCAGGTGTTGTCCGGGCCGCGGTCCCGGCTGGAGCCGCGCTCTGGACGGCGGCGACGAGTTCCTGGAGGCCAACGCTCGCGACGGGTGAAGTGGAGTGGTTTGGCGGCCGCGTTGTGGAGCTAAATGTCGCCGGGGCCAAGCATCGCGCGCCACGCACACACTCAGGCTGCGAAGAATCCGCGACGGGCGTGGCCTTGGGCCTCCGAACCGGTCCTCTCGCCTCACTTTGGGCGGTCCAGATTGGCTGGCGGGAGCCGAGGCTGCCGCACAGTGGGCCAGAAGACCGGCGCAGGCGGCCGAAACTCGAGACGCGTTTGGAGTTCGACCCCACCAAGGGATTCCTCGTCCGGAGTGCAATCCATTGGTGGGATCGCACGGTCGATTCCAGTCCCATTTAGCGATTCTAGAGCTCGAAACGCGTCCGGGATTTTGACCGCCTCCTCCAGCGGTCTTCCGGCCCACCGTGCGCTGGAGCCTCCAGCGGGGCGCCTCGCCCGGGACGCTCGGCGTGATGGAGTCGGGTTATCGATCAACCGTAATGTATTTCGCGCGCGCCGCTACAGCCGGCGGCCTGCGTTGCGGCGTTACGTGTTTTACGGACGCGCGTTTCTTGTCGAATCGGCGCCGCGCGTCGTTCGGAGCAAATCCATTACGCCGGCAGAGCCCGGCACAGCGGCTGTGGCCGCGATAAAATGAGCGGAGGGCGGCGTATCGCCGATTCATGAGCGTGTAAAACTTGTTGTTGTTGTTGTTGGCGTGAACCCGCTTCTGCATCGGTAATGACCTGCCTGTGCAGAACGCTTGCTTGTCCAGTACCTGTGCTGTCACAGTGTCTCGTCGCGTGGGCGACGCAAGCCCACCCTCACCCCTAACACACACACACACACACACACACACACACGCACACGCACGCGCGCGCGTCCGGAGCATTAAACCTGCACGGCGTCCCGTGCACGCTCCCCATTGTGCTGGCCGCGCACCGCGGGCCCTTCAAATAGTAATGGGTGGATGGCGGCCCGCCGGTGTGCGGGGGGCAGCGGGGGTCAGCGGGGACCCCAGCGAAGGGCGTCGTCGTGCTGTTTGCATGTCGTCACCTTGGTTGACGCCGCGGCGAGGGGAATTGCAATTGTATTTGCGCCGCTGTGAAGGCGTCGTCCTGACGCTGCCGCCGCTGCCGTGCATCCGCGGCGGTGGCCTCCCTCCAGGAAGCGGGGCAGGACGGCGGCCGGCGCGCTTCGGCCCATTAGCGGCCCGTCGAACGACGGGGAGGAGATCGACGGCCCGCTGTCGAGGTGGTTGACGAGGTCCGCAGCGCGGCGGCGTCTCTTTCTCCGCGACGTTAATGTGATTGGTTATTACCGGCGCGGTGACTGCGGGCCCTCGATGGCGCGGACGCGGCGCGACGCGGCGCGACGCGGAGAGTGGTTGCCGGCGGCGGCGGCGGCGGCCGGAAGGAAGACCGCGCCCCGTCGCCGTCCTGTCCTGCTGGCCGCTTCATTTCAATTCCAGCAGCGCGTACAGGAGTCCCGCTGCGCGGCCGAACGCAGACGAGGTCCCTCCTAGCGTCGGCCAGCGCCGCGGCCGAACGCAGACGAGGTCCCTCCTAGCGTCGGCCAGCGCCGCGACCTCACGACCGTGGGGTGCTTATGGGTCCTACGCACAGTGGGCCGGAAGACCGGCGCAGGCGGCCAAAACTCGAGACGCGTTCTGAGCTCCAGAGTCGCTAAATGGGACTCGGACCGAACGTGTCCAGATTGGCTGGCGGGAGCCGAGGCTGCTGCACAGTGGGCCAGAAGACCGGCGCAGGCGGCCAAAGCTCGAGACGCGTCTGGAGTTCGACCCGCCTAATGGATCCCTCGCTCGGAGAGCGATCCATTGTTGGGGTCACACGTTCGGTTGGAGTGGTTCGAGTCATGCTAAGCGACTCTGGAGCCTCTCCACGCGTCTGGCCGCCTGCACCCGTCTTCTGGCCCGGTGTGCTACGGGTCCCGCGGGCCGCCGCCAGCGCGCCCTGGCGGCAGGCTCGGCATGCTCGGCGTGAGGCACGTTCCGTATTGCCTTGATAAGAAGGCCCTCCTGGCGGCGGGTCGCGGCGGTCCTCGGCGCCAAAGAGGAGTGGCGGAGCGCGTCCCGATGAAAGGCTGAGATGGCGGCCCAGGCGGTACAGGCAGCGCAGGTAGTGCAGTGGCGCCAATTGAGTTTGGCCTCCGTGTGCGGCGGCTTGGCGGCGGAGCCCCCCCCGCTTTGACGGCATCCACTGCGCCCCGAAGAGAGTGTTTGTGCGCCGCGCGCGCGAGTGTGTGCGTGCGTACGTGTCGGCGTAACGCGGTGGGCTGGATATACGATAGCGGCGCCAGAACAGCGCCGCTTCCTCCTGTCGGCAGCAAAGAGCTCCTCACTGGACGGCCGGACGGCGGCCCGCCCCGCCCTCCGGCGGACGCCCCGGCGGACGCCCCGGCGGACGCCCCAGCGGGCAGCCCCTTTGGGGCCTTCAGCCGGAAACGGTGGCGGTGTGCGATGTCCAGGACGTCCGAGTGCCGGCTGGCCGTCAGTGGCCCCCGCTGCACTTTGCAGGCCGGATACAGTTACGGGCCGGCTGTAACTGGCGCTGGCGGAATCGCCTGACGGCAGGCTGGCCTTGGTGGTGGCCTCCTCGACGGCCTCGCCGCGGAGCTGCCCGCCGCGATGACCAATTGGAACGGCGCGCCAGACACGGCGTGTTGACGCGAGGCAGTTTCCCGCTCCGTCTTACTTTCTTTCCATATCGCCCCGCACAGTGGGTCAGAAGACCGTTGAAGCGGCCAAAATCCCGTACACGTTTTGAGCTCCAGAGTCGCTAAATGGGACTCGAATCGAACGAGTGACCAACACCAATAGATTCCTCGTTCGGAAAACAATCCATTGGTGGGGTCACAGGTCCGATTCGAGTCTCATTTAGAGACTCTGGAGATCAAAACGCGTCTAGAGTTTCGTCCGCCTCAACGGTCTTCCGACCCACTGTGCGGCCGCCCTGGCCAAAGGGTGGCGCGGGGCGGGGTGGCTTTTGGCTGCAGCGCCAGCTCGGGGCGGGAGCGCCGCGAAATTGGAGTGGTGCTGTCTCATTAACACCGCCCGGCTCGCCCGGCCCGCCTGCTTTTCATCTTTTTTCTTTTTATCATTATTTATCATCACTTTTTGACCCCAGGGATCGTGCACTCCGGCCGCGCGCTTTTTAGATTGCAGCCTCAAGGGCGGCTGCCTGGCAGATGGCGGAGCGCGGCCTGGGGGTGGCGGCGGCAGGGTGCGATGCCGACAATGACGGTGACCGCCTTGGAGGGCGTGGCACAGCGATCGTTCGCGAAGCTGAGCGCCACCCCTGGCGAGCGCCGTGCCGCCGCGGCCGTGTCAGCCGGCGCGGTATGAATCTCACTTAATTGGCCAGCGGCACTGTCCTCTTCATTCGCCGCCTCGCTGCTCCGACACGCCGCGAAATGGAATTTATTCCGAGCGCGGCCGGCCCCGCCCAGCAGCCCCTGCACAGTGGGCCAGGAGGACCGTTGATGCGGCAAAAATTCTGGACGCTTTTTGACCTCCAGAGTCGCTTAATGGGACTCGAATGGAACGTGTGGCCCCACCAATGGATTCCTCGTTCGGAGAGCAATCCATTGGTGGGGTCACTCGTTCGATTCGAGTCCCATTTGGCGACGCTGGAGCTCAAAACGCGTCCGGCCGGGAGTTTGGCCGCCTCAACGGTCTTCTGAACCCCTGTGCCTTGTGCCGTCGCACGGGCGGACAGACCGGCGGACAGACCGGCGGACGGCGGCGCTCCGGGTCCCAGCCTGCTTCTTATTCCTGCCTTGTTTTCCTTGGGTGAGTGGTTACCGATGTAATGGGTGCGGCCAGCCTCCCCGGGGCCCCGCGTTGGCCGGGCTGCCCCCGGGGGCTGCGACGGCGTGGCCGCGGCGTGGGGCGGTGCGCCCGCGCGTTGTCGCGGGACGCGATACGACGGCACGGACCCGCGGCACGGAACGGCTCCTCGGGGCTGCGCCGGGCTGCGCCGCCGGGCTGCGCCAAGGCCGCGCCGGGATGGAGGAGGGCCATAAAATTATGCAGTTTGGAAGTAAAGCGACGCCGGGCGATGCCCACTCTGGAAATAATTCTGTTTTAAATTGCGGCCGATGTGGCGCGCCGCTCGCGGTCCAGGACGCCCCGCCGCCGCTCTCCTGGTGGCGCTCATTATGAAGCTGGGGGTGGCCCCGCCTGGCCCGGAAGGAGGAACCCGTGGAAACCCTGCCCGGGCTGGAGAAACCAGGGCAAGGTTTCTCCAGTGGCGGATCCAGAGGCGGCCTTGGGGCAGGCAAAGTAGCCCTTTTTGCCTACTTACAGGGACAAAGTAGCACTTTTTTCCTAACGTTCAGGCGACTATTTGGGTGCTTTAGGGGGGGGGGAGGGGGGTCGCGACCCCCTCCCCCTGTATCCGCGCCCGGGTTGCTCCATGCTCCTTGTCGGTTTTTTTTGGCGTGAGGACAGCGTGACTGACAGACACGCATCACCGGCAGGTGGTTGAGTAAAGCGCTCCGCAATGAGAAGTTGTGTTCATCAGCGACCCTTGTGCGAACCGCGCGACGGGCCGGGGCCTCCACTCCAGAGTGTGCGGTTGTCGCGCGGGGAGTGGTGCTCGTGGCGGGGTGGTTGATGTGCGCCACGTCGCCCTAGACACGTCGTCGTGCAGGTGCTCCAGCCTCCCACGCCGCGCACTCCACTCGGCGGCGCCGCGACGCGTCGCGACGGCACACCTGGGTGGTGCACTGTACGCATGCTTTGCTTCCCTTGCCGTGCCGGGCCGTCCCCCCCTCCCCCGCGCCCCGCCCCCTCTCCCGCCGCGGAACTTAAGGCCCAGCTCGCAGCATTTCATTGAGCACCCTTTTACTTTTCTCGCCCTTCCCTCGGGCCTGGCGTCCCCTTCCACTCCCCTCCCCCCTCCCCGGCGCCGTCTAAATCCTCTCCGGCCTACCTTCTTTCACCGCGGCGCTGCTGTCCGTCTCCTCGCTTTCAGAGGCTCCGCCTTTGAGGTGCGCGACGACGAGTCCCCCCGCCGGGCTCGCCCACTGTTGGCGACGGCGTTTCCTTCCGCGGTGTTTCATTCGGTGGAAAAGCTCGCCTTGCCTCGCCTCGGCGGTCGGTCGGTCGGCGGTTCGAATACCGGCCGACCGGGCTGTTGGTTGTCTGGCGTTGCGGAGTGGGGCTCGCGAATAATTGAAAGGGCGCCGCGTTGCGGTGTAGAGGGGAAGAGTCGGGGGGGGGGGGGAGGGGGCTAATGGCCGAGTTGGCGGGGCGATATTTCAAGGCGGGCCGCGTGGCCGGCCGCCCTCAGCCCTCATGGCCCGGCCGGTCATTATTGATTCGCGAGAGGATCATTTGACGGCCCGCACTGCGAGGCTGCCTGCTGGCTGCCTGCTGGCTGCATGCTGGCTGCCTGCTGGCTGCCTGCTGGCTGCGTGCTGGCTGCCTGCTGGCTGCGTGCTGGCTGCCTGCTGGCTGCCCGGCTGGCGTGCCATCTCTCGTTCGTCCTCCCCGCCACGCCCACCACTCCCTGTTCCTCCAGCAACAACCCCCCTCCGGCATGAAACATTCATGAGGCGGCCGAGTCCAGCTTGACTCGGGGCGCAGGACCGCCGGCCGCGGCGCCGCGGCGCCCAGCTGCTTGGTCGGCGCCGTCCTGACCTGCCCCTGGGAAATAGGCAATACTTCGCGCGCCAGGGGCTGCGGGGCTCGTGATTCAGAAAGCAGTGTGCTTACCGCGGCCAGGGTGGCGGCGCGCTGGGACCGTGCGGCCCGGGGGCCGACGGCCAGCCTGGCCGGAGGGTTGCGCCTTCGCGCCCCCGAACCCTGCCGTCTGAGGGGAGAGAGAGAGAGAGAGAGAGAGAGAGAGAGAGAGAGAGAGAGAGAGAGAGAGAGAGAGAGAGAGAGAGAGAGAGAGAGAGAGAGAGAGAGAAGCCGTACCAGAGCGGCCTCGAAGGCTTAGTGCAGCGACCACCGCGTCGTCGTTCATCATGATCGGGGGCAAGTCGTGTGGGGCGGGTGTCCTGCAGGCCGCCCGCAAAGCCCCTCTGCGTCCGCGTCAGTCCGGACCACAGACAGACAGACAGACAGACTGTTGAGCAGGCCGGCCGGTGGCCGCCCTTCGCGCTAATGCCCCTCTTGGCGAGCACGAGATAGTCCAACGAGCTTGGCGGGGCTGGCCTTTGTTTCGAGGGGCGCGTGGGCGGCCGGCCAGTGGCGTGCCGGCCGGCACTGGCCCACTCTGTCTCTCCCTCTCCCCCGCTTTCATGGGGGACGCGGTGCGAGAGAGTCGGCCTGACGGACATCGATCGTGACGCACGCCACGGGGCGGCGTCGCGCACGGCCGTGCGGCTAGCCGGCCAGCCGGGGGTCGTGCCTGCCGCCCGCCGCAGTGGACGGAATCGTAAAGGAACTTGAAGGCGGTGTCGGCGTGTGTGCGTGTGTGTGCTCCCCGTTGTTCGGAGGGCCCGCTACAGGCTTTGCACATATGTTGGCTTGGGGGGTGGCTCGGGGGGCGGCTCGGGGGCGTGGCAGCTGCATTGTACCGCCGACAGTGTTGTGTCAGTCGTACGAGTGCAGGGCCCGTCCGCGGAAGGGCTTTGCTCCGTGGGGCAGGGCAGGAAGGGCCCTACCTTCGCGGCCTGATAAAGGAAGGGCCTCGGTAAAAGGGCGCTGAAGGCTGAAGGGCGGCCGGGCTCCGACCTGCGCCAGTGGCCGTGGAGTAAGGCGCGCGGCGGGCCGGCCGGCCGTCCGCCGTGGGTTGTTGCCTCTGTGTTTACGCTCTCCTCATAAAATTTGCTCTTTCACTGGGAAATGAAGGGGTTTCCCGGGAAGCGCGCTGCCCGTCGCTGCCGCTGTTGGCTTAATGGCAGCTGCGAATGGGGGAAATGAGCTTCATTGTTCATCTTATGTGGGACGGCCCCAGCGAGTGCTGTGACAACACTCGCGACGTCGCGACGCCGACGCCGTGGTGCACTTGTTGACGCCGAGCCCCTTGTCGACCAGGCAAGTTTTGCAGCGTCCGTGAACGCTCGCGGCTGCCGTCCTTCTGTCCGGGACGACGGCGTGGTGACGCTCGACCTGTCAAAGGGCGGCCAGTAACAGTTAGGGAGGTCCGGGGCGCGCTGCACCCAGAAAAATGATTTTTTGAATGAAGATAAATATTTTTCTTGACCAAACATACTTCATTCAATCTAAACTGAGTGTCAGATCGATACTAAAAGGCTTCGCATTTATTCAACTCTAACCATATCAAGAATATTTCTACTTCACTCAAAGCAGTTCTTTACTTAGGCACATTATGCAGAAAATCACTTGCATCACGTACATTTTACTTGCTCGAAGAAATCATTTTTCTGGGTGTGCCGTGTCTCTTACTGCCATCCCCTCTCGGCCGCGCCTGTCCGACCGGGTTGTAGTTTGCAGACCCCTAACAGCGGAGGCAACTTCTCATGCTAAAAGTTTTGCGCCCGGAAAAATTTCCCTTTGCTCGGCGTCGAGCTCCGCGCGTTGGCCGTGCTGCCTTGTTGAGCGAGAGGGTCGGAGGCGAGCCGGGGGTCGACCCCGGGCAACGCGCTGTAGTCACTGCTCGTGACGACCAGCTTATTGTGTTTGAGTTGCCGTGATGGGGTGCTCTAGTGCTAGTGCGTCCAGCAGGGCGGAGCGGCGGGGAGGGTCCTCTCTCTCCGCCGCGGGGCGGGCGCCTTCCCGAACCTCGTTACACCGGAGCAGGTTCGAATGCTTTTAGCCGTCCGTCCGTCCGTCGGCCCGCCGCCGTCCCTACGGGCCCCGGCAAAGTGATGCGTGGCTGGCACTACTAGGCGGCGGCCGCTTCGCCGTTTCTGTTTTCGGGCCGCTCCGCTTCGGTTCGGTTCGTGCCCAACTTGCGCTGAAAGGGCTGAAGGGGGGCGCTCGGGTTCGGTCGGGGCTCGGCCTAACTTGGCCTGGTTATTGATGGGCCTAGCGAGGAGGGCGCGGAGCGTGGCCGCCAGACAGACGCTCGGACCCTCGCCGTCAGACCCTCGCCGTCAGACCCTCGCCGTCAGACCCTCGCCGTCAGACCCTCGCCGTCAGACCCTTGCCGTCAGACCCTCGCCGTCAGACCCTTGCCGTCAAACGGAAGCGTGTGACCAGCCGTTCTTCGTCCCGGTCAGGATCCGCTGCACAGAGGGTCGGAAGACCGTTGAGACGGCCAAAATCCCGGACACCTTTTGAGCTCCAGAGTCGCTAAATGGGACTCGAACCGAACGTGTGACCATGAACTGCTGTCCAAACGAGGATGCAGTTGGTGGGGTCACGCAACTCTGGAGCTGGAGCTTAAAACCTGTCTGGAATTTTGGCCGCCTTAACGGTCTTCTGACTCACTGTGAGCTGCGGGTGATCGTTGTCGTCGGAAAGCAGACTCGGTGAAGGTGCTGGGGTGCGCCGCGGGTTGCAGCGTGCTGGTGGTTCCGCCCGAGGGCCGCACCCGCCGTGCAGGTCGATAGGTGAGGGAGGTCAAGACATTGCCGGCATCGGGCAGCCAGCGCAGCGCGGGGCGAGGGTGGCGGCGCGGCGCAGCGCAGCCCGGCCGCCACCAGGCCGCCACCAGGCCCGGCGTAGAGTGCATTGAGGTCGTGGGGGCGCCGGCGCCGGGGGTGGCCGTCGACCGCGCTGGCGGCGAGCACACGCCCCGGAGGAGACGTCGTTCGTTTTTTTTCTCTCTGCCCTTTTCGCTCCACGTCATCGCTGTCGCCTTGATGGAGTGGTGTGGCACCCGGCTGTAAAAATGCATCATGGTGTGTGACTGTGACGCAAGCGCGGCGCACGGCCTCCTAGGCCACCCGGAGTGCCCGCGGCGCAACCTTTGGCGTTACGGTTTGGCGTTTGTGGTCGGGGGCTCGGGGATTCGGGGGCCCGGGGGCTCGGGGGCTCGGGGGCTCGGGGGCCCGGGGGCCCGGACACGGAGGAGGAAAGCGACGATGAGGCTGTGGCGCTGTGGTGGAGTCGGTAGCTCCGGCCGCACAGTGGCTCAGAAGACCGTTGAGGCGGCCAAAATTCTAGACGCGTTTTGTGCTCCACAGTCGCTAAAATGGGACTCGAATCGAACATGTGACCCCACCAATGGATTCCTCGTTCGGAGAGCAATCCATTGGTGGGGTCACATGTTTGATTCGAATCTCATTTAGTGGTGGGGTCACATGTTTGATTCGAATCTCATTTAGTGGTGGGGTCACATGTTTGACTCGAATCCCATTTAGCGACTGTGGATCTCAAAAGCGTCCGGGATTTAGGCCTCCTCAACGATCTTCTGACCCACTGTGCGCCTCCTCGGCGGAGCTCTCCGTGGTCGCGGCCAGGTATTTATGCCGCCCGGTCGCTGCTGGGACCGCGCTGCTGGCAATAAAGACTATAATTCAGGCAAGGATAAAGGGCCGTGGTTGCCGTCGTTGCCGTCGTCGTCCTTGTTGTTGTTGTTTGGAGGTGCCACTTAGTTCGGCCAGGGAGTCAGTTACTTTATCCTCGTGTCCACTCGCTACATCCTCCGCCGCATCCTGCCGCCTCCTCCTGCCGTCCTGCGCGGCCTTTGGCCTTCACAGCTTAGCGGCGATACCCCGCGCGGAGGACCTGCACCCAGAAAAATGATTTTTCTTGATTAAAATATTTGATTTAAGCTGAACTGAGTGACAGATCAATACTAATGGGCTTGGCATGCATTCAACTCTAACCATATTAAGAACATTTCTACTTCAGTTAAAGCAGAACTTTACTTGCAAATTACTTACTTGCATCAAGTAAATTTTACTTTATTCACGGAATCATTTTTCTGTGTGTGGTGGCGAGTTTCACTGAATCAGGGGGGAGGGGGCGTACTGGTGAAGTGTGAGGTGGTGAACGGTTCAAAAGACTGCTCCTTCTACAAATCAGATTCTGTGCGCGAGTGTCCACGGTCTACCGAAATACACGGCAGCTTCCGTCACGTTCTGGTGCTACACGACCGACGACGTGGCCCACCCGGCGCCTTGCAGAGTATTAAATCATCTTCGCTGGCTGTAACTGCCTGTTTGTAGGCTGAGACAGGCAGAGCACGTCTCGCCTGCAGTCGCATTGACGGCTCGGTGACACTACAATCACGTTGTCGGGAGGGTCGGCGCTGCGCTGCGGGGCTCAGGTGGTTCAGCTCGCGTCGGTCCGCGGAGGGAGGGAGGGAGGGAGGGGGAGAAGTGGGGTGTAAATAAAACTTTATACATCACCTTGACAGGCGCCCAAAGGGCAGAGCCGCGGGGTGGGTGAGCCAGCGTGGCGCCTAGACGCAACTTGGGGCCCTCGGCGCGCGGGTCGGGGCGGCACACACGACGCCAACGTCTTGTTTAACTGCCTGACAGATGAGTTGAAGCGAGCAAGTTTTAATTGACTTGGAGGGACACAATCTGTTGCGTGCGTGAAGGTAGGTGCTTCTGTTGTGTTCCGTCCTGGTGGCGGGTCGCCGCCGCCGCCGTCGTCGTCGTCGTCGTCGTCGTCCTGGACGTGGCCGGTGTGTAAGCGCCGTGACACGCAGTCATTAACGGCGGCAACTTCCGGATCCGGCGACGGCCACGCTCCACAGCGGCTGCCAACTCAACTAGAAAAGAGACCTGTCCCACCGTGCCGCGCCCTGCCGCGCCGCGCCGCGCCGGCCCTCCGCGGCCTGCTTTGCGAGTCTAAGCAGCGAGGCGCCCCGTCCAGGGGACGCCGAAGGCCAGCACACCTTGTCCTTTGCACTAATCGGCCGATTCGAGGGGTGGGGGCGGCGGGGCTTGGCTCGTCGACACTGCGCCGCGCCTTTGTCCACTCGGTCTTGCAACACGGACGCGTCATTCGCACAGTGGGCCGGAGGCGGTCAAAATCCCGGACGCGTTTCGAGCTCCAGAGTCCCCAAATGACACGCGGACCGAACGTGTGGCCCAACCAATGGATTGATCCACGAACGAGGAATCCATTGGTAGGGGTTACACGTTCGGTTCGAGTCCTGCTCAGCGACTCTGGAGCTCAAAACGCGTCTAGAGTTTCGGCCGCATGCGACGACGGTCTTCTGGCCCACTGTGATGCGGCAGCACGGCGCCGTCGGCGTCTTCGGCGATGTGGCGGGTCGCGGACGCGGCGGACGCGGCGAAAGCAGAAGGGAATGGCGGGCCGACGTGCTGGCACTAATTTAATCCGTGCTGGGCGCTGGCGGTCGGCGGCGCCCTGGTGGCGGCTTGGCGGTCGGTTATGGCAAATCGGCCGCCGCGCTACGCCGCGCTACGCCGCCGCGCCGCCGTTACGAAACATCCCCTAAGGTGCGGCCAGCGGAAGCCCCCAGCCGCGGAACGGGGCGGAGCCGCGCCAAATCGTGAGGCCGTTGGCGCGCCCTGTGCCGCTTGCAGCTTGTCTTTAAATTTAATTTAACCGCGGGGCGTGGCGGCGAGCCGTCGTCATCCTCACCGCCGGCCCGGCCGGGCCGTGACTCTACATTCGTGTCGCCTAGGTTACCCAAGCCGCCTGCCTGCCTGCCTGCCTGCCTGGCGGCCCGGCGCTGGCGACATCGTCGCGGCCGTCATTGCGTCCTCTGCCGCACTGCAGCCTGACGTCTGCCTGTTCCGGGGGTGACCTGACCCCGTGGCCGTGCCGCCGGCGCCGCGCATGACTTACCATTCCGGGGGGGACGAGACCGGCCGACCCGCCGACCCGTAATGACTAATTGAAGAAGAAAAGGAGGAGGCCGCCGTGGTGCACGACGGGTACTTATTACAATGCCGCGCGCGCGCGCGCGCGCACACACACACACACACACACACACACACACACACACACACACACACACACACACACGCTCGCGCGCGCTCGCTTACGGGTGAAAGCAGGCGTGCTGATGAGGCTCGTAGCGATGTCTGACCAGGGTGTGGTTGATGGGAGCATCATGATGCAATGTGTGTGTGTGTGTGTGTGTGAGTGTGAGTGTGTGAGAGAGTGAGTTTGTGTGTGTGAGGGGTGGGGCCGTGGCCAGGGTATTCTTTATGGCGGCCCTGCTTGTTCACTTTTCTCCGACGGCCTGCTGGTGCTCGGCACACGCGCGCAGAAGAAGAAGAAGAAGAAGAAGAAGAAGAAGAAGGAGGAGAAGAAGAAGAAGAAGAAGAAGAAGAAGAAGAATGAAGAGTGTTTTTCGTTCTTCTTTTTATCTTTTCTTAACGAAGAACGAAAGGGTTTATCCCGAGGACCGTGTGTGCCGCGGTCGGCTCGTCGCCCCCCCCTCCTCTATGTGCTCTGCTTGCTACACTGAAATCGGAAAAAAGAGGAAACATTTGGGGTAACACTGGAGGGGTTCGAATTTGGCGCGTTGCGGGGCGGCACGCGCCTTGCATGGCGATGAGGGTGGGCGGGGGCGGGGAGACTGATTGCGTGTGTACCTGTCAGCAGCGGCCCGCCCTCCCCCCGCAGGCCGCATCAGCATCCAGGGGTGCGGTGCGCACGGCGTGCTGCGTGCTGCTGGTCTTGTAAGCATTTCCACGACGCGGATCGCAGCGCTGCCCTCCTCATGGCCGTGCAGTGCGTGTGGTGGTTGCAGGGGCGGAGTGTGGACATGAAGCTATGCATGAGTTTGTGAGATCACGACGAAGATCAGGCTGGAGCTGGACTGGTAGTCGTCGCCGCACAGTGGGTCAGAAGACCGTTCAGGCGGCAAAAAATTCTAGACGCGTTTTGACCTCCACAGACGAATCGGGGACTCGAATCGAACGTGTGACCCCACCAATGGATTGCTTGCCGCCTCAACGGTCTTCTGGCCCACTGTGCGCCGGCTGGAACTTTGCGTCCGTTCTCCGCGCTGCAAGGAATGCGGCGCAAGGCGGTGACATTGTCGGTCGGCGCGCTGCACTGTTCCGTGAGGGGGCGGGGCGGCGCGCCTCTTATCAAAGCGCTGCAGCCCCGCCTCGGTCTTGTGTGCGGCAGTGCCAGTGCAGCGCGGGGGGTTGTTCGGAACTTGGTTCGCGCGCACCGCGTTGTCGTGCAGGGCGGGCCAACTTGCCTGCTCGACATGGCGGTCGGGGCGTGCCTGGTGGCGTCCGGGCTGGGCAGGCCCTGCCCGCCCTCAGCCGGGTAGGCAGCCCGGGGAAGACCACCCTGGCCGTGTGACCTCGTGACCCCGCCCTGTGCGGCCCGATCGGCGGGGAGCCGCGGAGAATGCTCGTGACCGGGCGGCGGTGCCTGCCGTGCCCCGGCCGCACAGTGGGTCAGAAGACCGTGGAGGCGGCCAAAATCCCGGACACGTTTTGAGCTCCAGAGTCGCTAAATGGGACTCAAATCGAACGTGTGACCCCACCAATGGATTGCTCCCCAAACGAGGAATCTATTGGTGGGGACACACGTTCGCTTTGAGTCCCATTTAGCGACTCTGGAGCTCAAAACGCGTCAAGAATTTTGGCCGCCTCAACGGTCTTCTGACCCACCGTGGGCCGCGCATTCGTACTCCGTGCGGCGACGCGGCCGTCCGTCTTCGTCAGGACGGTTCGGCATCAGATTCGCTGTCATTCAGGCATCTCGCAGCGGCCGGGCCGGGCCGGGCTGCAGGAGCGCGGCGTATCAGATGGGCCTGTCCACCGGGCTGGAGTATGCGGATGCCGTCGGTCGGCCCGGTCGCTCTAATTGGGGGACAATGGCGCACGGCCCCCCTGAGGGGGAGGAGGGGGGGGGAGGGCCGCCTTGATGGGCTGATTCGGGCCGCACTGCGTCGCCCTATCGGCCTGCAACATTATCGAGTTGATCGCCGAGGGGACCCCGTCGGCCCCGGCGGCTTTTTAACGCGGCCGTGCTTGCAGGCCGCGCAGTGCATGGACGGGCCCCGGAGAGAAACTCTGGCCGGCACCACATCTGCCCGTTGTGCCGCGCGCGATGGCGCCGCGGCGCCGCCGCTGCTTTTCTTGGAAGGAATGTAAAAATTAAGTCGCGGGGCTGCAAATGGTCGGGCCGCTGCTCCGCGTGCCATGCCGCATCCAGCTGCTATGCCCGGCGCGCCCGGCTTGAACTCTCCGCCATTACCGGCGTCGGTGCACGATGCGGCCGTCGCGGCGCCATGCCGCCTGTGCAGCGCGTCTCCGCGATGACGGCACCGTGTGCCCGCCGACCTGCCGCCACGCCGCCGGCCGGAGCGCCGCACGCTGGGCCAGAAGACCGTAGAGGCGGCCAAAATTGTAGACGCGTTTTGAGCTGCAGAGTCGCTAAATGGGACTCGAATCGAACGTGTGACCCCACCGATGGATTGCTCTCCGAACGAGGAATTCATTGGTGGGGTCACACGTTCGATTCGAGTCCCATTCAGCGACTCTGGAGCTCAAAACGCGTCCGGGATTTTTGCCGCCTCAACGGTCTTCTGACCCACCGTACGCCGCGGTGTTATTGTAAAGCAATCACGACGACGTCCTCAAGGTTCTTCTCTTTTTTTCCACGATTGTTTTGTAGTTGTTGTTGTTGTTGTTGTTGTTGGCGATTTGGGCCCTGCGAGGCATCTTGGCGGAGCGGCTGCTCGGCGCGCTGGACAGTGCTGCTTGTCCAGCGGGGGCCCCTTCCCCTGGACACGTCGCCGTGTCCATGATGTTCACGTCCTCCCATCCGTGTAATCGCCGGCATTGTGTTGTGAGCCGCCCGGCTGTCGTCTCGACTCGAGTTGCACACAAGCGGCGCGCGACCCCCCGGGTCAAGCGACAAACACAACGGCGATGTCGATGAGGCGGACGGCGGATCGAAGCGCGCATCGCGCACAATGCGCTCGGAGAGCTTGTTGTTCTCGGCGCGCCGCCCCGCGCCGCCCCGCCCCGCCTCGCCCCGCCCCGCCCCGCCCGCTGCATCGACGAGGTGCCAAGGTGAAAGTGCCCTCCGCCAAGGTCGGCCGGTGCCCCCGTCGCTCCCTCTCGAGGCTCCTCTCGATCGGACCGCGTTCATCAATCATGACATGCAGCGCCCCGAGGATGGCCCTTCCTGGTGCAGTCGTTGCGTGACGACGCCGACGACGCCCCGAACAAGTGGCCGCTGATGCCGGCGAGGGTAGGGCGACCCGCTGTGGGTCAGGAGACTGTTGAGGCGGCCAATGTCCGTGACGCGTTTTGAGGTCCAGAGTCGCTAAATGGGACTCGAATCGAACGTGTGACCCCCCCACCAATGGCTTGCTCTCCGAACGATGAATCCATTGGTGGGGTCACACGTTCGATTCAAGACTCATTTAGCGACTCTGGAGCTCAAAACGCGTCTAGAATTTTGGCCGCCTCAACGGTCTTCTGACCCACTGTGCGACCCGTCGGGCTGCGGGGTCACCCCAGCGCCGCGCGGTCGGTGCCCCGTCTTGTTTTTGTCGATTTTCCAATTTCCTCGACGGCATGATGGCTTCCCCGCTGAACGCGCATGACGCCCCGCGGCTGGAGAGGCGGGGAGGGCGCTCGTACACGGCCTGCATCCGGTGCTGCTTTTACAGCGGCGCGGCGCGTGGAACTTTTACAGCAACGTCGGTCTGGTCCGCCTCTGGCTTCGGCTCCTTGAATTTATACGGGCGCGTGGACCGCGTGCTGCTGTAAACCGTAAAGCCTTGAAAGCCGGCGTATCGCCCCGCCCCGCCCAATTCCGGCGCGACGCCGCACGCCGCACCTGCCGCGACGAGCCAGGGCGCTGCACGGTGGGTCAGAAGACCGTCGAGGCGGCCAAAATTCTAGACGCGTTTTGGGCTCCAGAGTCGCTCAATGGGACTTGAATTGAACGTGTGACCCCACCGATGGATTCCTCTTTTGGAGAGCAATCCATTGGTGGGGTCACACGTCCGATTCGAGTCCCATTCAGCGACTCTGGAGCTCAAAACGCGTCAAGAGTTTTTGCCGCCTCGGCGGTCTTCTGACCCACTGTGCACTGTGTCTCGCGTGCCGGGTTTCAGCAGAGTGCACGCACCTGGCACCCACCGGCCTGTGTTGTAGTGCTATCGTATTTCGAGTGAGTGTTCGGAGCCGCAGTCTGCGCGCTCCGGCCCAGCCAACCCAAGTTTGGCGCCCGCGCCGAAGGAGAGACGCGGAGGGAGGGAGGCAGAGAGGAAGGGAGAGACTTCTCGGCGGCCAAGTTTCAGCCCACACTGTGAAAAGAGGAGAGTTTGAGTGTCGCCATGGTTGAAACGTGTTGCTGACGCGGTTTTTGGTCGTGTGTTGCAGGTACGAACCCCGTCCTGGTCGCGGCGCCGGGCTGGGTGCTTGCCCGGCGGGGTGGCTGTCCCTGCGTCCCCGTGCGTGGTGGTAACGTATGGCGCCCACGTGTTGCCGCAGTGCGCGATAGGCTGGCTGGCTGGATGGCGGGCTGGCGGGGGAGGGCGGCGGGGAAGCCCAAAGTTTGCCGGCTTGGTTGGTAGGGATGGGATAGGATACGAGGCTTTTTGAGCGCTTCATCATCGCGGACCCTCAGCCCAGCGAGCAAGGGGAGGAAAAGCTAGAGAGAGAGAGAGAGAGAGAGAGAGAGAGAGAGAGAGAGAGAGAGAGAGAGAGAGAGAGAGAGAGAGAGAGAGAGAGAGAGAGAGAGAGAGAGAGAGAGAGAGAGAGAGAGAGAGAGAGAGAGAGAGAGAGAGAGAGAGAGAGAGAGAGAGAGAGAGAGAGAGAGAGAGAGAGAGAGAGAGAGAGAGAGAGAGAGAAAGGGAGAGAGGCGCGTGTGTGTGATTTTGTGTGTGTGTGCCCGGGCACGCGCGAGCTGCACGCCTGATGGCGACTATTACCTTGCGGCACGCAGATTCCCCGGGGGCGGCCGGGGGCGGCGCGGGGGACGGGGAGACTGCCGCTGCGGCGCTGCGTCGTGGTGGCGATCGGTGTCATCTTGGAGCGAAATGATGCCGCCCGCGGCGTGGCCAATGGGGCGGTTTTGGGCGTCGTCGTCGTCGCGGTGGTCGCCGCGGTGCCGTTGGGGCCGGCGATGACGCCGCCGCAAATCTGATTGGCCGCGCGGCCGTGGTCGCGGCGCGGAGGCCGATTGGCGACGGATGCCGCGCCGCGCTGCACAGTGGGTCAGAGGACCGTTGAGGCGGCCAAAATCCCGAACACGTTTTGAGCTCCAGAGTCGCAAAATGGGACTCGAATCGAACGTGTGACCCTACCTATGGATGTCTCTCCAAACGAGGAATCCTTTGGTGGGATCACACGTACGATTCAAGTCTCATTTAGCGACTCTGGAGCTCGAAACGTGTCCGGGATTTTGGCCACCTCAACGGTCTTCCGACCCACTGTGCGCTGCGCGTCATTTTCAAACCGGCCCGCGCGGCGCGGATCGGCACCGGTAAATACAAACGGTCGGCCGCTGCCGCCTGCGTCGGTTTCGGCTTCGGCCAGCGAGAAAGCAGCGCCGGATGGCGGATGCAGCCCGGCCGCCAGATTGGCCTTTGTTGCTTGCCTGCTTGCTGTTCGACATACAGCGCGCCTCCGCCGGAGTGGTGTCATTTTTTCCAGCCGCTCGCTCGTCTGGAGTGCAGGCACTGCCAGGCAGCGCGCCTCTGGTCCGCTTCACAGCCTCCAGCGTGTACCGCGCGGTTAGGTGGCGCCGTGCACCTACTCTCTCATAGCTGTCAAGCTGTGTCAGGGAGAGAGAGAGAGAGAGAGAGAGAGAGAGAGAGAGAGAGAGAGAGAGAGAGAGAGAGAGAGAGAGAGAGAGAGAGAGAGAGAGAGAGAGAGAGAGAGAGAGAGAGAGAGAGAGAGAGTGTGTGTGAGTGTGTGTTTGCGCGCGCGCGCTCTGTGTGTAACGGGGCTGGGAGGCGGAGGTACCTCTTATGCATCTCGTCACTCCACGCTTCTGCGTGTTCGTCTTTCTCTGCTTTTGCCGGGAAAGAATAAAAAAAAGGGCGTGTGTGCGCATTCTCACGCCGCGGCCGGCGCGCGGTGCGGGAGCGCTGGAGCGGCGGCCCCGCGGCCCGCTTCCTGGATGAGGCAGGCACACGTCACCCCGGTGGAGTGCTTTGTTCCGACCGTTTTCGTGTCCGAAAGTAGAGTAGGGCGACCGCTCTTGCGCCGCCAATGACCCACGCACGGTCTTAGCGCGCGGAGCCGTCACGTGATTTTTGTTTTTATTTTATTTATTTTTCCCACACACTTTTTATCGCGCCTTTTGTTTTTTCCGACGTGGCGGTCGGGCACACGTCACCCCGTCATTCCCCGGCACCCCGCAAGGTCTCTGCTGAAGGATGCGAAGCGCCGTTTCGTCTCTCTCTCGCTCCCCGACGGCACGCCCCAACGAGTGCGACGGAGATGGTGGCAGCTCGGAGTCGACCTGCAGGTCGCACCACTTGGCGGCGTGACGCCGTGTGCAGCTCACAGTGGGACAGAAGACCGTTGAGGCGGCCAAAATTCTGGACGCGTTTTGAGCTCCAGAGTCGCTTAATTTGACTCGCATCGAACCTGTCACCCCACCAATCGATTGCTCTCCATACGAGGAACCCATTGGTGGGGTCACACGTTTGATTCGAGTCGCATTCAGCGACTCTGGAGCTCGAAACGTGTCCGGGGTTTTGGCCGCCTCGACGGTCTTCTGACCCACTGTGCGGCTGTGCCGCGGTCGTCGCACCGGTGCCTTGCCCGCCGCGGTGACGCAATGCGATGCTCAGGGTGCCCGCCGCGGCGCGGGCCCTGATCGGGTTATGGGTTCCCTGAGCGCACTCTGTGGCGGCCCCGCGGCGACCCGGCCGGTGGTGGCGGAGAAGTGCACTGTGGTGGCCCTGCCCCCGTCCCGGCCGGGATGAGAGAAAACCTCATCAGTCGGCGGAAGCAGTCGCAGCAGCGCACTGCTTTGGCTCGGCGCTGCGCGCATGGCGCATGGGACCGGTGACCCGATTCATGGCGCCACCGGGATCGGGGCGGAGCGGAGAGAGAGAAGCGTTTCTTCTCCTGTGCTTCACTAATGCGAGCATCCCGGGGCGCGGTCTCCAGGTCAAGCTAAACTGAGTGTCAGGTCAATACTGATAGGCTATGCATTCCTTCAACTCTAACCATAGCAAGAAAATTTTTACTTCACTCAAAGCAGAACTTTACTCCACTCAAAGCAGAACTTTACTCCACTCAAAGCAGAACTTTACTCAGGCACATTAATTCAGAAAATCACTTGCATCAAGTAAATTTTACTTGATTCAAGAAATCATTTTTCTGGGTGTAATCCTGTGCACCCTCCTGAGCTGAGAGGTGGACCCCTCCCAGACGATGCATTGTGGTCCAGCCTGTCAAGTCGAGTTAGCGCCTGCGAAGCGGACGGCCCGGCCCGTAGTGCAGGCGTGTGCGGCGGCGCTGCCTACCCCTGGGTTCGCAGGCGCTACGCCTCGGCCGCGCCCTGCCACGCCCTGCCGCGCTGCAACGATTATGACGTAACGGGTGTGGGAGGACGCGGCGCGTGACGGCGGCCCGCAGTGCGGCTGACCTTGGCAGTGCCGCTCCGGTGCCGGAGCCCGGAGCGAGCCCGGAGCGAGCCTCAGGTTCCGGCGGTCCGGCGAGCGGCACTGCCGGCACTCACTGCCCAGTGAGTGTGGTTGCTGACGGCTAGTTTGGCGTTCGCCACGCGGTATGAATAATGCCCGCCGCACCTTTTCTCCTGTTCGCGGAACGGCGCTGCCCTCGCTGGCCGCGGCGCCGCACAGTGAGCCAGAAGGCAGTGGCGGCGGCCAAAATTCTAGACGCGTTTTGGGCTTCAGAGTCGCTAAATGGGACTGGAATCGAACGTGTGACCCCACCAATGGTTTCCTCGTGAGGATAGCAATTCATTCGTCGGGTCACACGTTCGATTTGAGTCCCATTTAGCGACTCTGGAGCTCAAAAAGCGTCCGGGATTTTGGCCGCCTCAACGGTCCTCTGACCCACTGTGCGGTGCTTGTCGTCGTAAACCCCGCGCGGCCGCGACCCGGCAGCCGCCTTCGGGAATGTTGTGCTAACGGAGCGATTGTTGACTCGGCGAGGCTCCAACGGACGGCTGCTTTGCAAATGAGTGAGCGGCACCGGGACGCGGCGTCCTCGCCACGCTGAATGCGCACCGATGGCGTCGAGACGGCCGTTCAGGGTGTCGGCGGCCGGGGCACAGTGGGCCAGAAGACCGGCGCAGGCGACCAAAATTCTAAACGCGTTTTGAGCTCCAGAGTCGCTAAATGGAACTCGAACCGAA